>SMJT01000012.1:446066-524158 GCA_004349715.1 Crucihimalaya himalaica | reverse complement strand
ATATATTGATAGGTCCTATTTAATAATTTGGTTGTAAGATTTTATTAATTTATGAAAATATGAGATAGCAAATTAACGTTATTTTCTATGCTTTTTTAAGAATATTTAAAAGATAATTTTTTTTTTTGTTTTTAGATAAGTGGTTAAAAAAACTCCAACTTTTAAAGATTGATCAATTAATAAATGGGAAAATGATTAAAAAAACTCCAACTTTTAAAGATTGATCAATTAATACCCAAAGTATTCTAGAAATCATTAAATACTTCAAATAATTAAAAATTAAACAAACAAATCCTCAAGAATTTTAAAAGTGTTCAAATTGAACTTCCGTAATTGTGAACTAATCAAAACGGTGTTCTATTTCAATTACTACATATTCAATATCATCTGAAGCATCTCCACTAACGTGATGTCTACGTCATGTGTGGAAGGAGATGCATGTGACTGCAATTTCAGAGAGAACACAATATTGGACTGAAATGATCTGCATTTATTCATCTTGTCTTAATGCCTTTTATAGAATACAAGTGCTCAATCAACTAAAAGAAGCAAAATAAAATAAAGGGCACGACTCCACTAATAACAACTGAGCTAAATAAACGCAAACAAAATTGACCAAGCAAACTAAAGAGAGCAAGTCTCTTTTTTCGTAAACTTGCAGAAGTTAAAGACACGACACAACAAACCCAACAATCCCTCCCCTGAACTGAACTTTCTCAAGCAATCAGTTCAGAACGCTCATTCCAAAAGCTTCTCGAATCCTCTGAAATGTCACCATCTTCAAGGGCTTGTCATGATATACGCTAGTTGTTCCTCCGTGCTACAATAGACGAGTTTGACGACTCCTTCCCTGCTTAAATCCCTTAGAAAATGATAACGAACGCTGATGTGTTTGGATCTTCCATGCATAACGGCATTCTTAGAAAATTTTATAGTGGAAGGATTATCACACAAGAGCACCATTTCATCACCTTGTTCGTAGCCAATCTTTTTTAGAACCCTTCCCATCCAAACAGCTTGACAAGCACATGTTTGCTGCTGCAACATATTCTGCCTCAGTCGTTGATAAAATTACAATAGGTTGCTTTCCCGAAAACCACGCTACAGGTCCTCCACTCATCAAGAAAACATACCCGAATGTGCTTTTGTTGTCATCTACATCCCCTGCATGGTCACTATCAGTGTATCCAACAAGCCCGGTTTTTCCATTCTTTTTTGTACGAAATCCCAAACTCCATTGTGCCTTTGAGATATCGCATGATCCTCTTTACCGCGACAAAGTGCAACTGAGTTGGATTTGCCATGAAACGACTAATTAGGATCACCACAAACATCAAATCAGGGCGTGTCGCAGTTAGATACATCAAACTCCCCACCATCTGCTTGTATATAGTTGAAATCAACCTTTGCACCTGCTTCATCTCGACCAATCTTCTGTTCAAAAACTATCGGATTGCAAACAGAATTGAAATTCTGCATCCCAAACCTCTCGATTACCTCAACTGCATATTTCCTTTGACAAATGAAAATACCATCGTCTTTTTGCACCACTTCTATGCCAAGGAAATATCTCATCTTTCCAAAATCAATCATGTCGAATTCTCTCTTCATAGAATGCTTCAACCTGACTAGTAACTCATCATCATTACCAGTGAACAACAAGTCATCAACATAGATGCTCACAATTAGAATTTTACCTCCTTCACGCTTGATGAACATGGTCTGCTCACTGGTGCTGCTCTCGAAACTTCCTCGACAAAGTAATATTCAATATGACTGAACCAGGCTCGTACAGAGCTTTGTGCAACTTGTAAACCATATGCTCCTTTCCAGTTACATCATATCCTTGAGGATGTTCCACAAAAACGTCCTCCTTTAGCTCACCATGTTAAATGCCGATTTTACATCCAACTGATGAATTCTCCAACCACGTTGAGCTGCCATTGCAATAATCATCTTCACAGTATCCATTCGAGCCACATGCGCAAAGACTTTCATATAATTGATCCCATATTCTTGAGCATAACCCTTCACTACAAGTTTGGCTTTGAATTTGTCGACTTCTCCCAGCTCATTCAATATGGTTTTGTAGATCCATTTTACGTTGATTGCTTTTGTTCCATCTGGAAGCGTCCCTAATGACCAAGTTCAATTTTTCTCAATTGAAGCTATTTATGTGTCCATCGCTTCTTTCCACCTTAAGTGTCTTGCAGCTTCTCAAAAAGTTGTTGGATCTGTAATGACCATGAATGCCACAGATCCAATTCTCACCATGTTTGCCTCATCATCAGATGAATCTTCTCCAGAGGTGTAATCTGCTTGCCAAACAGGTGGCCTTCTTGGTCTACTTGAAGTTGCAGCTCCTGTATCAATTTGAGTGGGCGAGGGAGAGTCCACACTCTGATCTTCACTTTCTTCCTCGCTTTGATCTCTATTTTCTTCTGGTTCTTCCTGCTCTTCATTTTCATTTCCAACACATTCATACTCGTCTTCCCACTCGACCTCCATGTTTTGCTCACTCAAATAGCTATCGTCCCAATTCCACTTCATTTCCTCTTCAAATATCACATCTCTGCTACCATGAGCCTTCTTTTCTACCGGATCAAACATCTTGAATGCCTTTGATTCAATGCTGTAACCAATCATGACACAGTTCACGCTCTTATCATAGAGCTTGGTTCTTTTGGCATCAGGGATGTGAACATATCCAATGCTGCCAAAGACCCTAAAATGCTCAACCGATGGCTTGCATCCACTACACACTTCCTCCGGTGTCATGTCTTTCACGATCGTTGTAGGAAATCGATTAAGAACATGATTTTCCCATTGTACTGCATCTGACCATAAAATTTTGGGCACTTCCTTTTCTGATAAGATCGCCCCCACTTTATTCATATTGTTCTATTTTTGCGCTCGGCAACTCCGTTTTACTGCGGAGTGTATGCAAAAGTAAGTTGTTGCTTGATTCCGTGTTCTTAACAAAAATCTTTGAACTCGGTAGAGTTGTGGTCTCCTCCTTTTTCAATTTGTAGAAACTTAATGAAGCTGCCTGTTTGTTTTTATACGAGTGCCTTGAACTCTTTGAAAATGTGAAAAGCCTCTGATTTCTCTACCATAAAGTATATCCACGTCTTCTTTGAGAAATCATCAATCAAGCTTATTTGGTACCTCTTTTGGCTGTTATATGGTGGATTAGTCGGTCCGCACAAATCAGAGTGGATGAGTTGCAGCTTCTCGGTTGCTCTCCATTTGCTCTGTTTAGGGAAATAGATTCGGTGATGTTTGCCTTTGACACATGCTTCACACGTGACCTTCACTTGTCCAATATCCGGTAATCCGCTGACCATTTCTTTATTACGCAGGGTTAGAAGACATTTTTTTATGAGATGTCCATATCGGTGATGCCATAGCTCTTCTTTGTTTGTAACATCGACTTGTAGACATCTTTCCTCCCTTGTCTTTTCCTTCGTTTCGTCCAACAGAATGAACATCCGATTGGCACTCATAACGGACTCCGTTATCTTTCCTTTTGAGGGATGAAAAATGCTTCACGTTCTCCGTTCTTCTCCATTGAACAGTACATCTAGACCCTTCTCTTGAAGCTAACCAACACTCAGCAGGTTACTCTTCAATTCAGAAACATAATACACTTCATTAACCACATAGCTTATTCCATTGAGAGTTATCTTCACTACTCCTTTTCCACCAACTATTAGCTTGTGATTATTCTCGAGCTTGACATTGTGTGTGAATGCATTGTCCAAGCTTGAGAACATGTTTCTCTCACCATACATGTGGTTTGAGCTTCCAAAATCTATGAAACAGACATCTCCTCTTTTGGTTCCCTGAAGCTCAACATATGCCATGAGATGAACTTCATCATTTTCTTCAATATCTGCAAAATATGCTCCTTTTTTCCCACTTTGACATTCATATTGGAAATGTCCAAGTTTGTGACAGTTGTAACACTCAATCGTTGCCTTGTTGAAAACGCGTCCTCTGCCTCTGTCTCAACCTCTATAAGATCATCTTCCTCTTCCTCCAATGTTGAGAGCTTGATCCTCTTCGTCATGGCTGCTCTTCTTAAATTTCTTCTCGTGAACGGATAGAGAGCTCTGCAGCTCATCGATCGTCATGCTCCATGTGTCTTTGGATTCCTCAATAGACACAACAACATATGTGAATTTCTCGGTCAGAGTTCGAAGTATCTTCTCAACGATCTTCGAATCTAGTATGTCTTCCCAATTGCTTCTCATCTTGTTGGAAACTGTCATCACCCTTCTAAAATAATCATCAATGCTCTTGTTATTCTTCATGTCAAGAACCTCAAAAGCTCTCTTTAAGGTTTGGAGAAGAGATCACTTCACTCTATCGTTGCCTCCAAACTTTTTCTTCATTGATTCCCAGATGATCTTGGATGTTTTGCGATCCAAGATCTGCTCAAACACAACCCGATCGATTGTTTGGAATAGGTAGTGCTTGACTTGATGATCTTTCATCTTCAACTCCTCAAGAATTTCCTCCTACGCTGTAGTTGTCTCGGTTCCTGTTGCCGGCTCTGTGAAACCTTCTTCTACTAAGCTCCACAACCCCTTTGCTCGTAAGAGGTTCTCCATTAGCTCGCTCCAATGATCGTAATGACCATCAAAGTGAGGGATCTTGGTAAGTGTTTTTTCTTCACTCATCTTTCTTTCTCTGTTCTCTCTTTTCTCTCTTTCATCACTTTGAATTTGTGTTTTGTTATGATACCAAATGTGACTGCAATTTCAGAGAAGACATAATATTGCACTGAAATGATCTGCATTTATCATCTCGTCTCAATGCCTTTTATAGAATACAAGTGCTCAATCAAATAACAAAACCAAACTAAAACAAAGGACATGACTCCACTAATAACAACTCAGCTAAATAAACGCAAACAGAATTGAACAAGCATAACTAAAGAGAGAAAGTGATCTCTTTTATTCCTAAACTTGCGGAAGTTAAAGACACAACACAACAAACCCAGAAATGCAGACGATGAGGGATCAAACTAAAGTGATGAAAGCAGTCTTTTTAGTGAAAGTGAAGAAGAGGATGAGCACAATGAAGAGGTAATAACTGGATGTGTCGAAGGTGCTGGGGTTGGTGAAGAAGACGACACAATTGTGGCACAAGAGGAAGATGAGCAAGATGAGCAAGAGGAGACAATACAAGCTGATCAAAATCGTGTGGCTGATGAAAATTGTGTTATCGAAGAAAGTAATGAAGATATTAGGTATAATGATGTTGTCTATCCCGACACTCCACTTGATACAGATACGAATGTTAGTCAAAATTCTAGAACTTCTAAATTCAACAATAGAGGCTCAACAGTGGAGTTTGCTAAATTCAACAATGGAGGTTGTTAAATTCAACAATGGAGGTTGGTTTTCTTCAACATTTGTTGGCTTACCAAACCTCATCTTCTCCTATAAATAGTTGATTAAACTCATCTCCATAATCATCCTAAAATCCCAACACAAGAAGGAGAGAGCAACGTGAGAGAAAAACAAAAAAAAACAAAAAAAATTATATATTTCTTTTCTTTTGTGAGAAAATTATCGGTGTAATTTTCTCGGGTATTATCGGGTTTTGGGTGTGAGTTGTGAGTTTGAGAGTGTTGTAAAATTTTCCGAGTTGATAGTAAAAAGATATGTAGCAGGTCCGGAGACGTAGGCAAAATTTGGCCGAATTCCGTTAACAAATTTCAGTGTCTTTTATCTTCTCGTAGTTCTGATTTATCGGAATTTTAACGGTTAAATTCCTTACAACTGGTATCAGAGCGAGGTTGTGGTGATTCTGTTAAAAATTCCGCTGAGGTACTATTTCGGCGATTACTACTCCGGTGAGATACTGTTCACGTGAATAGTAAAATTTCAGCGATATTGATTTATCGTCAGAGGTGTTCTAATACACGGCGGTTTGCAAGAATAATCAGAAACGATGGCGGGAGAGATGGTTCGGCACACGGTATTGGGAAATTTGACTGTACAGATTATGCATTTTGGAGAATGCAAATTGAAGATTATTTGTACGGAAAGAAGCTTCATCAACCTCTAAGCAAGAAACCTGAGAAGATGGAGCAAGAAGAGTGGGATCTTCTTGACAGACAGGTTTTGGGTGTTATCAGATTAACACTATCGAAGAACGTTGCTCACAACGTTGCAAAAGAAAAGACCACGGAAGGGCTCATGAAAGTTCTCTCGGATATGTATGAGAAACCTTCTGCTAATAATAAGGTGTTTTTCATGAATAAACTTTTCTATTTGAAGATGGAAGAAGGTGGGCTTGTTGCTGCACATGTGAACGAGTTTAACACGATTGTCAACCAACTATCATCCGTTGAAATCGAGTTCGAAGATGAAGTGCGAGCATTAATTTTGTTGGCATCTTTGCCAAACAGCTGGGAGCCAATGAGAGCAGCGGTTAGTAATTATGTGGGTACTCAAAAGCTTAAATTTACCGATGTTCGTGATCGTATCCTCGCTGAAGAAGTTCGTAGGATATATAGACTCTGGCGAAACATCGACGAGCTCTGCTTTCAACGTGGAAAACAGAGGGAGAACTCACGATAGAAACAACCAGAGCAAAGGTAGATCGAAGTCACGGAATGGAAGAGGTCATTCCAAATTAAAGCAGCCCACTGAATGCTGGAATTGTGGAAAGACAGGTCACGTCAAAAAGAATTGTTGGGCACCACCAAAGAAGGAAGACAAGGCAGGTAGAGCCAATGCAGTTACGCATGAACAAGGTGATGCATTGTTTGTATCTGATGATTCCTCAAGGGAAAGTGAATCTTATGTTGCAGCAGTAAACACTGCCAAAGCATCGACTTCCTATGTTGATAGCCTGATCGATGCTTGGGTTCTTGATTCTGGAGCTTCATTCCACACGACACCACACCGCAACATTATGGAGAATTATGTTGCATGAAACTATGGGAAGGTATATCTAGTTGATGGTTTACCTTTAGAAATAGTTAGTATTGGAGATATCAATCTGAAGCTGTCAGATAGACGCGTGTGGAAGATCACAAAGGTTAGACATGTGCCAAAGTTGATGCGAAATCTAATTTCAGTAGGACAACTTGATGATACGGGGCACGATGTTAACTTTTGTGGTGGAGCCTGGAAAGTGAAGAAAGGCTCCATGGCGGTTGCCAGAGGTCATAAAAGAGGGACTCTCTATATGACAAAAAGTTATGAAGACACGGTTGTTGTTGTCGAGAATGCCAAACAAACTAAGTTGTGGCATTGTAGGTTGGGACACATGAGTGAGAAAGGCATGAAGCTTTTAGTGGCTAATGGCATGCTCCTAGATTTGAAGACAGTGGATCATGAGATGTGTGAAAGTTGCATCCTTGGAAAGCAGAAACGGGTTAGTTTCTCAAAAGGAGGTAGGGAACCAAAATCTGAGAAGTTGGAGCTGGTGCACATGGATGTATGGGGACCCGCTCCAGTCACATCGCTAGGAGGTTCGTACTACTATGTAACCTTTATTGATGACTCCACAAAGAAGGTGTGGGTGTACTTCATGAAGAATAAGCATGAAGTATTTCCGATTTTCAAGAGATGGAAAACCATGGTTGAGGTTGAGACAAATCTCAAGTTGAAGTGTTTAAGGTCTGATAACGGTGGAGAATATATCAGCAAGGAATTCAGAAGATATTGCGCTGAGAATGGGATCAAGATGGTATATATTATTCCTGGAACGCCACAACAAAATGGAATAGCAGAAAGGATTAACCGGACCCTAAATGAGCGTGCAAGAAGCATGAGATTGCGTTGTGGATTGCCTAAGACTTTCTGGGCAGAGGCAATCAATATCGCAGCTTTCTTGATAAACAGAGGACCTTTTGTTCCTTTGGGATTCAAGATCCCTGAAGAAGTGTGGAGCAGTAAGAAAGTTAATCTTTCTTTTCTGAAGGTGTTTGGTTGCTTAGCTTATGTCCACATTGATGATGCTGCAAGAAGTAAACTTGATGCAAAATCCAAGAAGTGTTACTTTATCGGTTACAGTGATACCGAGTTCGGTTATCGGTTTTGGGATTTCCAAAATCGGAAGATCATCCGCAGCAAAAATGTTGTGTTCAACGAAGAAGCATTGTACAAGGATAAGCTAAAAGAAAGCTTTGAAAAGAAAGAGTCAAGAGCAATTGATTTGGGAGAGATCCAGGCACCTGAGTTAAAACAAGATACCACATCAACAGAAGAACACATTTCTCAAGAAGAGAACAATGAGGCAGATGAGAGTGATGCTTCAGAGATGATCTCGCATGTGGCAGTTACAAATCTACGACGATCAAGCAGAACCATCAGGGCACCAGAAAGGTTCTCTCCATCGCACAACTTCATTTTGCTCACAAATAGAGGTGAGCCTGAATATTATCAAGAGGCAATGCAAGTTGATGATTCGATCAAGTGGGAGCTTGCAATGAGAGATGAGATGGACTCGTTGATGTCCAATCACACGTGGGAGTTAGCATAATTGCCTAAGGAGAAAAAGGCATTGCATAACAAGTGGGTCTACCGGATAAAAGAAGAACATGATGGAAGCGAGCGTTATAAAGCAAGGCTTGTTGTGAAGGGATTCCAACAAAAAGAAGGCATAGACTACACATAAATCTTTTCTCCAGTAGTCAAGTTGGTAACCATCAGAACTGTTCTTGGGCTGGTAGCAAAGGAAGATTTACATCTTCAACAAATGGATGTGAAAACAACATTTCTTCACGGTGATTTGGATGAAGAAATATACATGAAGCAACCCGAAGGCTTTGAGGTCAAAGGGAAGGAACAACTAGTCTGTAAGCTTCAAAAGAGCTTGTATGGCTTGAAACAAGCTCCAAGACAGTGGTATAAGAGATTTGACAGCTTTATGAAAAATTCTGAGTTCTTGAGGTGTGAAGCTGACCACTGTTGTTACTTCAAGAGGCTTGAAGAATCCTACTTGATATTGCTCCTGTATGTTGATGACATGCTGATAGTGGGAGCAGACTTGCAAAAGATCAATAACTTGAAGACGAAACTTTCAGAAGAATTTTTGATGAAAGACTTGGGAGAAGCAAAACAAATTCTTGGGATGAGAATTAGTAGAAGCAAAGAAAGTCTCAAGTTATCACAAGAGGAGTATGTGAAGAAAATCCTCAAGAGGTTTAACATGGATGACGCGAAGCCAGTCAGTACTCCCCTGGCAAGTCATTTTCGGTTATCTAGAGATCAGTCTCCTGTGAATGAAGACGAGATGGCATATATGGATAAAGTTCCATATGCTTCTGCTATTGGGAGCCTGATGTACGCGATGGTATGTACAAGGCCAGATATTGCACATGCAGTGGGAGTCGTTAGCAGATTTATGAGCAATCCAGGAAATGAACATTGGGAGGCTGTTAAGTGGATTCTCAGGTATCTGATGGGGAATCCAAGTTCATCGCTATACTTTAAGAAGTCTGATATTGGATTGCAGGGATATGTTGATGCTGACAATGGAGGTGACATTGACAGTAGAAAGAGCACAACCGGGTATGTTTACACTTTTGGTGGTACTGCAATTTGTTGGGTTTCAAAATTGCAAAAGATCGTAGCTCTATCAAGCTGTGAAGCTGAGTATGTTGCTGTGACTGAGGCAACAAAGGAAATGATGTGGTTACAGTCATTTCTACAAGAGTTAGGCTACAATCAAGAGAAAAGTGTGGTGTACTGTGATAGTAAAAGTGCCATTGATTTGGCGAAAAACCCGGTATACCATGCTCGGACGAAGCACATACAACTTCGGTATCATTTCATCAGATCAGCTTTGGAAGATGGAGTGTTGGTGCTTGAAAAGATTCAAGGAAGTAAGAATCCGGCAGACATGCTAACGAAGGTCGTTCCGTATGATAAGCTGAGGTTGTGTGCAACCTCAGTTGGCTTGCTAGAGTAACAAGCCTAGAAGACCTGCTACATAGATCGAGGTGTGAAGACAGATTGAAATCAGTCTTCAAGTGGGAGATTGTTAGTCAAAATTCTAGAACTTCTAAATTCAACAATAGAGGTTCAACAATGGAGGTTGCTAAATTCAACAATGGAGGTTGTTAAATTCAACAATGGAGGTTGGTTTTCTTCAACATTTGTTGGCTCACCAAACCTCATCTTCTCCTATAAATAGTTGATTAAACTCATCTCCATAATCATCCCAAAATCCCAACACAAGAAGGAGATAGCAACGTGAGAGAAAATATATATATATATATATATATTTATTTTCTTTTGTGAGAAAATTATCGGTGTAATTTTCTCGGGTATTATCGGGTTTTGGGTGTGAGTTGTGAGTTTGAGAGTGTTGTAAAATTTTCCGAGTTGATAATAAGAAGATCTGTAGCAGGTCCGGAAACGTAGGCAAAATTTGGTCGAACTCCGTTAACAAATTTCGGTGTCTTTTATCTTCTCGTAGTTCTGATTTATCGGAATTTTAACGGTTAAATCTATACAACGAAGTGGTTTGAGCCTGATAAAGAAGACCGAAAAACCTGCAGTCTAGATATCTATAGATATGTCTTTCCAAGATTTGATTTTTTGTAAGCCTTCTTTACAATTACTAACAACCTGCGGTGGCACAACAACTCTTGTTTTGTTGTCAGTTTTATGAACGTCGACATTGGTGAAGCATGATATTTCTTCATCATACCAATGCAACACGTTTTCATAAAAAATCAAAATTCAAACTTTTCGTTATGTTTTTCTCGGTCGTACCTCGAAATCCCAAAGAAATTTTCTTTATGTTGCAGACTTATACTCTCTCTCTCTCTCTCTCTCTCTCTCTCCCTCTCTAAATCGATTTTAGATGAAGGAGAAGAGAACTAGAGTTTATCATTTGTCTCGGATTAAGATTACTTTATGGGGTTTTTCTTGGTATAAGTTAGACTTGGTTTATTTCAAGTTACTCGGTTTAGTTGGGTTCTTCAGTTTTAGATGCCACGATTCCGTTAACAGAAAGAGAACACCGTTTTGATTAGTTTACGGTAAGAACTGACGAAAGTTCAATTTGAACACTTTTAAATTTTTGAGAATTTGATTGTTTAGTTTTTAATTATTTGAGGTATTAAACGATTTCCTGAACACTTTCAATATTAATCGATCAGTTTTTAAAAGTTGGGATTTTTAGTCATTTTCCCTAAATAAACATCAAAATATGTAACTAAAAAAGAAAAATAATAATAATATGAATGCTTACTCAAAATTAAAGATAATTATCACAATGATAAAAAAAAAAAAAGAGAAGACTAAAAATATTATTTCATTGAATGAATTCAGTGAATTATAATAATTAAACAGATTATGGATGAAAAAACGTGCAGGTTGGCGTACTATAAAAAATGGTTGATGTTAACATTTTAGGAACAGGGAATAGGAGAAAAAAACCTTAAAATACATCATCTTAATTATATTTGGACGCTTAATATATGAATTTTTATCGTTGTCCGAAACATACATGAGGCTGTATATATTGGTTATTTAATATACGAAATTTCAAAAATTTCGCATTTTACACACGACGCTAACGGAGGAGTTAACGTACGTTTAGTTTGATAAACACAAACTTTCTCGTTAGCTAAAAAATATATGAATTTTTTAGTATTAGTATTTAAATACACAACATTAAAAATTTGTGTATTTTACAAACGAGATTTAATGACACGAAAGGATTTGTTACTTCTCCTCATCTTCAGTTTTCCTACTTCTTCATTACTCAGCTCCGGCCTTGATTCCAACAAAGACCTCTCAACCATTTCGGTGTTGTTCGATTAGCTATACATATCTTCTTCATCGTCTTTACTAACACATTTCCTGTATATAAACCCTAAAATGCTCCATTTTCCACCGTCTCAATTGCTTATCAGCATCTTGATTTAGATTCCCTTTCTTCTCCTTTATTTCCATGGAATTTGAGTTTATCACTGCGCCCGGAGATATTTTTGAATTTGATACAGATTTGACATCGTCTAGCTCCGTCACAATTTTTCTAATTGAATTGGATCTATCTAGGTTGTCCCTCTCTTCGACGAGGAAGGTTCAATGTAGTCACGAGTTTGATTGGATCCGCCTAAGATTATGATTTACGGAGACGACGATTCTTCCACAACTGATAGCATCGATTGTGACTAAGGAGGTTCAGTGTAGATCTGCATATCTGATCGATTCTTTGGAGCAATTTACAAACCTGGATCAAGGGTTTTATCAAGATAATTAATTTTAAAAGCCTTAAACAGTTTCATTAGTGTCGTTAAATCTTGTTTGTAAAATGCACAAATTTTTATTGTTCATGTATTTAAATTCGAATACTAAAAAATTCATATATATTTTAGCTAACAAAAAAATTCGTGTTTATCACACATAACAGCGGTTAACTCTTCCGTTAGTGTCGTGTGTAAAATGCAAAATTTTTGAAATTTTGTGTATTAAACATTTAAATATAATTAAGTTTGTGTATTTTTTAAAGTTTTTTTCCTTAGGAACATATCAAAGTTTGATCTAAAGGATTGCTCAATCTCTCAAATTCAAAGAAATTAGTTTTAAACATTTTTTCCATACAGATTGACTCTTTGACATGAGATAATTTGATTATCGTGTATTGAATATCGATAATATTACATAATGAAATCATCTATGCCTTAAATCTGTGATAAGATTTTTTTTTTATTTGCTTAATTTAGGCAAAAATCCACAAAACACTAACCTTTCCGGTGGTCATATGGAGCGGCCAGATCTTCTCTAACACTAACCTTTGCAATCCCCAAAAACACACAATTCATAAAATACACAAAATTCATTAAACACCTTTAAAATCATATAAATTACTTAAAATTCATTAAAATACTAAGTAAAATCCACTTATTTCATTAAACTTCATTAAAACATCAATAAAACATTTTACAAATTCATTAACAACCTAAAAAATCATGAGTATTCTTCAAAAATGCAATGAATATCCAAAATAAAAATTTCTAAATATACACATAAAATTCTTAAAATAGTACATAATTCATAATAATACACAATTCATAATAAATCCTAAAACCGCAAATATTCTAGAAATTAAAAAACAATTCTCAACAAGAAAAAAATATATATAATAATGTATTAAAATTTCAAAAAAAAAAAATTTTAAAAAGAATATTATTTTTTATTTATTAAAATTCAAATAATTTAAATTAACCCAAAATGCATTAAAATTGGAATATTTATTTTTATAGATATTTGTTAAAAATTAATTTTAATCCTAATAATCCTTATAAATTTATTAAAAATCCTTTAAAATTTTTACTAATTTCTAATATACTCTAAAATTTTCAAATAATTTTATTACAATTTTTATTAATTCCTATAAATTCCCAATATGATAATCTAACAATTTTAGCATTTCATTTGGTTTCTTATAGAGGAAGCACCGTAAAGATCAATTGGAAAGGTTTTGGACCGATACAACAAGAGCTGTTTTAAAAAACCAAAACCATTTGATAACAATGATTTATAACCATGATCTGTTTAACAATCCTAATAATTATAAAAATTCTAACAAACCTAACAATACTAACAATGATTTTTGGAAGTTTTTCTAATATTCATTTTGGTTTTTTTTTTATCAATTCTATAAAAGTCTATACAAACCTAATAATCATTCTTATAATATTCTTCAAAACCTACAAATCTAATCTCAAAATCTCAAAAACACAATTTAAATCTAGGAATACATGAAAACTTACATATTTTCATGGAGAGATGAGATGGGAGGATGAGATCGCCGAGATGATCAGATGAGATCACCAAGCTTGGATGGAATTGTCGGATTTGTTGAGAGAATTTGAGGTTTTTAAGTTTTGTTCGTCGATGGAAATGAGGAAGAAAAAGAGTTTCAATGATTTATTCGTCAAAACCGACGGGTACACCCTCAGTTTTCCATCGGTTTCATTTAAAATATATATATCAGGCGTGAAGTGTGAATTATTTAGGAAAATTTACGAGGATAAAATTTCAGATCCGTCGGTTTCTAAAATAAAAACCAACGAAAGACTGACGGATCTTTCAAAATCTGCAAAATCCTTTTTCTAGAAAACCGACGGATCCATCGGTTACCCGTCGGTTCCTCTAAATAAAAACCAACAGAATTTAAATTTAGGGTATGTTTAGAGTATAGGGTTAGAATTTATGAAAATTTAAGGTTTTACACTCTTTTTATGGATATTAAAGGCTTGTAATCATTATCTTTAACAATTTGTAACATTTTTAAAATCAAAACTCAAAATCACATAAACATACATTTTGTAAATTTAACTTAACTTACTAATTTCATTATAAATTTTAGAAAACTTCAAAGTTTATCATTTTGTAAAATGTAAGAGTTTAGTAATGATTTAACTCAATAATGGTAGAGTAATAAGAGTTGTTTAAAGAGTTTTGAATCCAAAATCAATGAAAAATCATTAGCCGTCGGCTAATCGTCGGTTATTTTTGAAAAAACCCGATGGGAAACCGACAGTTTTAATATCAAAAAGGCTTCCATCGGTTTTATGTCGGTTTTTTCAAAAATAACCTACGACAAACTAACGGGTATGAGTTTTTCTTGTTTTCATTGGTTTTTAAGGCTTCCGTCGGTTTTTCCAAAAATAACCGACGGAAAACTGACGGATATAAGAATTTTGTTTTATGAGTTTTTAAAAGGCTTTTGTCGGTATTTCATCGGTAATCTGTCGGTTTTAGTGACGAAAGCTTTGTTGTCGGTAACTCGTCACTAATTTGTCTGTTATTACTGATGGATTTGGACCCATCGGTTTTTCCCGTTGGTTTTCCGCGTGTTTTCTTGTAGTGTATATATAAAATATCTTGTAATGTCTTATGGTCTTACTAACTTTTTAAACGAAATAACTCATGTTTTCTCTCACTGAATACCAGATTGATCATATTAACATTTTTAAATTGTTTCATCCCTAACATAATGTATATTCTGGATATATATTTTTATCTACTTTATTAGATTCAAGATTTATTTTCCCAACCTTAGACCATTTAAGTATACTTCATGTATCTCTTTTGCAATTAGAGGCTAGAGACCAGGAACATCTCTATTTTGCATGCAAAGGCTCTCCGCCAAAAAAGAAGAAGAAAAAAACAATCATTACCCATTTGAGCTCATGCATGTGAAATATCCTACTAGACGAATTAATTAAAACTCTTGTTGATCTTGTAACCCTCTGAATTCTGAAAATATGATGGTGCATGAAAAAACTTTTTAAAATAATTGATTTGGTTATCATGCTATGATAGTACACTTATCTTTTCGGTCAAACATCTCGAGAAAACTTAACAGTTAATAGTGCTTGAGCTGGAATAATTTTTTGATGGATGACCTACCGAAAAATGATTTCCACTACCGTGTGAGTGAAGATAAAAAAACAGAAAAACACGTAGTGATTTGTAGAATCAGTGAACAATACTTTAAAACCTTTAAAAATTACAAACAATTAAGGCCTCACTAAGAACTAGATCTCAACCTTTTGGTTTAAGAATCCATGACCTGCAAGGGAGTGCATACAAATTGTGATTATCCCTTGTTTGATCGTCTCCTTTGACGCCGACTGCGAGGCATCGCCCTCTCCGAATGGGTTCCTTCTTGCATGAGTATCTTCTACTACCTTATGGGTTTGTTCTTTTCATGGGCTTCTACTATCATTTATTCGGTTCATAAGTACTTTTAAGGGTTAACATTATATTGGATTTCTGGATATCATTGACTTACCATATATATCTTATATATCTTATATAATAACGTAAGGTTATTGCTCTGAGAAGTTAACATGTGTCCTCCACGTACAAGATTGATACATGTCATTTATTTTTATTTTTTATTCCTTTGTTTATTAATATTTAAAAACAAAATATCTCAGAAAAAAAAGAAAACAAGTTTTTTCACCTTATTCTATCTCTTTTTAGTAATATGTTTATATATTACAAAAAAAAAATATCTTTAAACATAATATTTTGTATATGATACTACTTCAAAGTATACATTACAAAAAAACAAGGCATTTAACTATTTATGTATGTAAAAAGAGATTAAAAAAATGTCATTTATTTTTTCTTTTTCTTCCGGTGTTTCTTAATAATTAAATACATAAATCGCCAAAAAAGAAAAAAAAAATTATCCTCCTACTCTCTCTTTTTTCATTATCTAATTGTTGTGTATGTGTTGAAGAGGCTAGGACGAACTTTGTATGGATTTGGTGGTTGAAGCGGTGAAATCTGATTTTGTAAATTGTGGGTTATTAGGGTTTGTTTAATTGGAGGATTACGATTTCACTGATGTTCTTTGTGTGCTTATTTCCAATTAAGTTTCAATTATTTGAATGAAAATTTGGTTTCTTCGTTTGGTCATTTTACCCAATTGTCTATTTTATTCTGAAATTTGTAAATTTTCTAGGAATAAATTGAAATATTTTCTGGATTTGTACAATTGAATAACTGAAATATAGGCATGATCTAAATAGTTATAATGAGAAATAATCATTATTTTATATTAAAAGCCATATAAGCTCAACATTTTTTTTTTAATAACAGAGTAGACATTCACTGAGGTTATATCAATTACACTCATCATAGCAATGCTCAATTTGCTTGTTGTTAGCATTAGAATCAATCGTTGAAGTAGTCAGAATTTGTTGATATGTAGGGGGAGGGCAATCACATTCAAAATATTTGGGGGATGGACAAGTATGACATGCACCTATTTCTGGAAGATCTCTTGAGAAAGCAAGTGATAACAAATCTGCACTCGAAAAATTCAAAAATTTATTAATTCCAAGGAAAATAAAATCGATATTTCAATCTAAAGCTATGATATATAGATATGCTTACTAGATACAACAATAAGAGTGAATACGAAATGAATGATAAGTTTTGCCATAGTGTCTTAGTTTTTAAAACAAATAACCTTTACTTTGGTGTGAATAAATAACCTTTACTTTGATGAGAGAATTGTTAGACTTCATATGGAGACTTTTGTTTTATTTTTATCGTTACTTGTAAGGTTACTTTACAATAACTAATTATTTGCTTACTGCAGCACATTGATGCTGAAATCAATCTACTAAGACAACGGTTCACGATGCATCCAGAATGGTTTAGGAGGGACAGAATTTGCTTCGTTGATTCCATCTTCACCACGTTGTGGAAGTCTAGGTACCCAGAATTTCTGCCCAGTGGGGATGAAAATGGTTTAGGTAGATTGCTACCTCCTAGGGCGTTTGATCTCTACACAGAAGAGCAACCAGAGTTCTGTAGATCTAAAAAGATGTGGGATGTAGCTGTGGATGAAATCTACACCTCCCTTAACATCAAGGCTATGCATTGGGTTGCGTTAATGATTGATGTTCATAAGAGACACATCGTTATTTGGGATATCGATCTAACTGTCTGCAAGAATGAGGAGATTGAAGCTGCATTATATCTGTTTGCGATATAATGGCTTATCTTATAAACCTTCTTGCTCCTGCGGATCAAAAAGCTAAGTACCCTTATGTTCCCTACACATACGAGCGGGTTCCACAGACGAAAGTTCCTAAAAACCATCAGAGCGGTGACTGTAGAGTGTATTGCCTGAAGTACATCGAGTGTCATACGCTTGGCATACCATTTGATCAAATCCTCTTGTGTGATAAGAACATCAAGTTCATAAGGGAGAAGCTGGCTATAAAAATATACGATGAGCTCGGCATAACGGGGGCTGAAAAGCGCGGTTACGAAGGTATGGATGTATACGACAACTGAGCTTCTCTTTTAACCATATATTTTGAAATCTTGTATAGAATTTAACCGTATATTTTCTATAATTTAACCGGATATTTTGTATAAATTTTGTATAAATCTTGTTAAATGAAATATAACCACAAAAACGTATATAATCTTGTATAAATCTTGTTAAATGAAATACAACCACAAAAATACAAAATCTTGTTAAATGAAATACACACAATTATAGACTTTTCTTGGAGACTTCAAGCGCAGACTTCTACTGGATACTTCATCTTCGTACAAAACACCCAATTAGAGACTTCTGTAGGAGACTTCAATCGCAGACATCTACTGGAGACTTCATCTTCGTACTGAATACCCAGTTAGAGACTTCTGTAGGAGACTTCAATCGCAGATATCTACTAGAGACTTCATCTTCGTAAAGATTCCCAGTTAGAGACTTCTCATTTAGACTTCTCTATTCACGATAAAAAACACGCAAAACAAAGCGGACCTTCGTAAAACGTAGCTTCTTATCATTATTACTCTTCTTCAAAACACGCAACCTACTTCTTTGAATCACTATTACTGAGTATATCTAAAAATTACAATTTCATCTATTGCTATCTAAGGAAATCTCAAATCTCTTAAAAAAAAAATGTCGTACACACCAAAAATCATCAAAAGAGGTTTGAAGAACCTCTTGAAGAATCCACATCCTCACTTCACGGCTGGTAATCTCTATACAGCTTCACCAAAATTTAATTTCAATATTTTCAGTTATTAAAGTTCATGCAAGCTTCTAATTTCTTACTAAATTCTTTTAGGACATGTGGCCGATAACATATTCCATTGGGAGGGTATGCTATTTGGCCCTATTGGCACCCCATATGAGGGAGAGGTTTTCAAAGTGACTGTTCATTATCCGCCACAGTACCCGCTGAAACCCCCACATGTAAGTTTTGATCATATTCCAGATACGCAAATGGAACTTAGGGAACGCACGCATGTTTAATAGTTAGTAAAACACATAGGGACAATTAGTAATAGAATATGTCATTTTCATGTAATTGGAAATTTCTTAAATATCGTGACGGTTTGGTTAATGTAGGTTGGTTTCAACACCGCGATCTACCACCCTAATGTGGACCGCGGGAGTATCTACTTGAAGATGCTCCTACCTTAGCACTGGAGCCCCTAATACAACATAACCACAATATTTAAGGCTCTTGTGAACATGTTGACTGAGTCAGAGTTGGGTGAAGGAGATATGTTTGTGGATTCCATTGGTCAAGTCTGCATAACCGATCGGGACCACTTCAATGAGAAGGCACAAGAACTGTCTGAAACTTTTGCCAGAGGATCAAAGAGCACCTGATCCTTTGGATTTCTATGAAACGGAAGGGGGGATTATGTAAATTATATTTCCGAACCTTTAATTTATTTATTTTAATTTCTTTTGAAATGGATTGGAACTTTATTTCTTTATTTCTTTAGTTTTATGTTAATTATCTTTAATTTCTTTTATTATGTTAATTATCTTTCGGAACCTTTAATTTATTTATGTTAATTATCTTTAATTTCTCTTATATAAGTAAAGAAGTTTTAGACTTCATCTTCGTAAAAATAGAAAAAGAACTGGTCATACAATTAAAACCGCAATACTCGATAATTAAAACCGCAAAAATACAAAAAGTTTAAGACTTCAGCAGCAAAAATATAAAAAACATAATTATATAAGTAAAAAAGTTTTAGACATCATCTTCGTACAGAACCCCTAGTTTTAGACTTCAATGGAAGACTTCATCTACAGACTTCCACAGGAGACTTCATCTGCGTCCTGAACATCTAGTTATAGACTTCTACGAGAGACTTCAAGTACAGACTTCTTCTGGAGACTTCGTATGCGCCCTGAACTCCTAGTTAAAGACTTCTGTGGGAGACTTCAAGAGCAGACTTCTACTTTCCTTCAACCTTAAAACTCTACGTAACAAAAAAAAAAAGACAGAGTCCCCTTAAAAATAGTCCCCTCACAAACAGAGTCCCCTTAAAAACAGAGTCCCCTCAAAACAAAGATTTTAACTTACATTGTTATCGCGAGTATGTCCAGATTGCCTGCATTTTGAACAACTATATTGCTTGTGAGCTTTCCGCGGTTTTGGCTTAGTCTTTCTTGCGATTTCAAGCCACGCTTGCCACCTTGACTTCTTCTGCCTTCCAGGAGGACACCGGATGAGTGGAGGGAAATTTTTGACAAACTCGGGCTCTTTGATATCGACGGTTTTGGGGAAAATATTTCTTGCATACGTCGAATACAAATATTCTTTTGTGTATGACAGGCATACGAGGGAGGCAACATCCATTTTAAGCACATGAGCAACAGCAATTACATGCGAGCAAGGTCTTTTCTCAAAATCATACACTCCACATCCACATGTTCGATGTTGGAATCAACGATACAATCTCTATGTCCTCCTGTCACGTGAAATCGCCAACCGTCTATGCGTTCGATAGTCATCTCGTCAGCATAATGCTGATGAATAGTTAGCAAATATTCAACTCCCTTGCTATGTTTTGTTGTGAGACTCATAGCGTCTTCTCGCCTTTTAAAAAACCACCTTCCTAGTTTCTCTCGTATGAATTACAAAAGAAAGGGTATGAGAAATCCTCGAGCTGGCTTAAGTGCGGAGTTTATCGATTCAGCAATGTTGATCGTTTGTATGTTGTATCGTTCTCTTGGAAAGTGAACGCGGGCCCATAGTTTCACATCTGCGTTCTCCAAGTAAGCTGCAAGCTCGGGCTTCGTCTCACGTAAGGCGTCCATGTATCTGTTAAAATCATGATGCGTATATGCATACGCAGCCCCTCTCACCAAGTACATAAGATGCTTTCCCTTATACTTCGTGATTATGTTATTCTGTAGGTGATAATAACATATCCCTCTTGTTGCTTATGGCATAACAGTTTCAATGTCATTCTTAATCGAGGTGTGCCTGTAGAACACTATGACCAAAGAAAATTGATCGGAGACACATCCACTCAACTTGGTGAAAAACCATCGCCATGATTCATCATTTTCAGAGGACAATAGCAAAAGCTTACGAGAATATTTGGAAATTCTCGTCATGGCTGCAAGCCACTAGCATAACTCCGCCATACTTCCCTGGTAGATGACACCCATCCACCACCATAACTCTTCTCAGAAACTGAAAACCGATAACAGAGGCTCCAAAAGCCATAAACAGATATTTGAATATGTTTTGATCATCAACCACAAGATCAGTGACGGTTCCGGGATTTGCTAGCCCGATGCGATAGAGATAAGATGGCAGCTGCTCATATCCATCTTCCGCTGTTCCCCTCACCAATTGTTGTGCAAATATTAAAGCTCTATATGAAGTGGTATAATTCATCTGTATACCATATTTATTATTCATTGCAGATCTAATCATCTTCGCCGTTACTCCATCGATTGTTCCCCATTCATCATTAAACAGTTTAGCAATATATCTCGGAGCATGACGTTTGCGCAGAGAAATATGGTCCGCCACATTGCAAGTATGATCTTTTTTGTACAAGGTAACCCAAAACCTTTTTGGTTCGTTTTTCACAGCCGCTCTAATCCTCCAATTGCATTCTTTCACACCGCAAACGGCTACAAACAACTTTTGTGTAGATTTATGCATTTTGAACGTGAATTTTGACATTATCGTCGTCAACCGCAGCTCGGATACAAGCCCATCCTTTGTAGGAAAACTCCCAGTAATATAGATACCGTATGACCATGTCATGTTGGATCTTGGGCCTTCACCAACAAAGCCACCTTTCGCAACAAGACACGTATTATCATCATCATCATTTTCACTAACATCCTCATCCTTAACTTTCCCATACACAATATAATCCTCAAGGTATTCGTCTTTAACCTCACCAGCATGAGATTCTTCTGCATCATCATCATCATCATCATCGTCGTTGACGTTAACCTCACCACCATCAGATATATCCATATCTTCGTCGTCAAACTCTTCTACATCCTCAAGTTCTTCGTCAACACTTTCACCAACAACCTCATTACCACTAGCCATACCTAAACAACTCGAGACGCAAAGGCGTACAACATGCGTTTTACATAACTCAACCAAGGACTGCACTTGTCAATCATTTGAGACATGCATAGGTGGTGTAGGACAATCCGTGTCTGTTAGTTGTAACATTGAATTTGGCAACGAGTAAGTTAACTCGACGAAGTCGTTCTTGTCCAGCTCATAGTCTGCTAGTGCCATCTCAATGAGTTCACGGTGTGTACAAGAATCACTCAAGAATAACATTCTCCCTCCTTTGAGATTATCTACCTCAAAATACCACTTACAGTCTCTCATCACCTATTCTCCATAGACAGCAGGTACTTGAACTATTTTCTGAAAAACATTTGAAACAACACAAATGCAAACTATTAGCTTGACAGTAGATTTCAAAGGTGAAGTCTGTTGAAAAATAATTATCAGAAATTCATAAAATCGATTTAAGATAGAATATAAGACATTGAGATGTGAAATTCATACATAAACAACAACAATAACTAATACACATGTAAAAAATTTAAAATCTCGAAAATGCAAATTATATATGATACAAATCCATTTTTTAAAAAGATAGTGCAAGAGACTTCTTGAACGAAGTATACGCACATACATCCTCTGTGAAGTCTAAAGTTTATAACCTAAACACCTAATAAGTTAAGGAAAAATATTTAAAAATAATTATGCGATTAAAATAGTTCAAATTTCTAAAACATCAAAAGCCATACGTAACACACATGTTAGGATAAGAAAAAAAAACTAATTACAAATAGGCTAAAATTGCATTTTTACTGAAATTGTCATTAGAGACTTCACAGGCGAAGTGTCTTAGTAAACTTCTTCGATGAAATCTGCTTTGCTATCTGAAGCAGACTTCGACCGTGAAGTCTGAAACACGGGTCTAATTTTGCAATTGACCAGAGTTTGAATTTTTGAGCAGACTTTACAGACGAAGTCTGCTACACAAGGAGACTTCGTCAAAGATGTCTATACCAGTTTGGGGTCTAGTTTTACAATTGACCATAGTTTTGACTTTTTTAGTAGACTTCATCTAAGAAGTCTTTTTGGTAATGGACTGTGCTTGTGAAGTCTATTACGTATTTAGACTTCCTCGATGAAGTATTTTTGCCTTCAGAGACTTCTTCGACGAAGTATACCCATAAAGTAGGGTATAGTTTTGCAATTGACCAGAGTTTGACTTTTACATGAGACTTCGTCTGAGAAGTCTATGTAGAAAAAGGGTTACTTTTGCAATTGACCAAATAAATTTATTTTTAAAATTCTAGAGTTACCGATGGTTGTAGACTTCATACGAGAATCTACCAATAGTCAATGTTTCGGAATTTCGGTCAAATGCAAAACTAACTTCTTTTCACGCAGACTTCTCAGATGAAGTCTCGATAAAAAGTCTTCATTCCGGTCAATTGCAAAACTAACCCCTTTTTTCGCAGACTTCACAGGAGAAGTCTTTGTACAAAGTCAGACTTAACGGTCAATTGCAAACTAGACCCCTTGTAAGCAGACTTCGACGGTGAAGTCTAAACACCGTTTTTTGTTTTCAAAGGAGAACTTTAGACTTCATCGTGGTTTAATCGTGAAGTCTGAGACCCAAAAAGTTAATTGCAAAACTAACCCCCAGTTGACTATTGAGACTTCACCCATGAAGTCTCCCTTCTGTAAAATCGGAGAAAATGAAGCAAAAATTACCAAGATTCGGTTTGAGCTTGTGTTTAGCTTCTTAAACGGCCAAGAACTGATCACGCCACCAATACCCAAGCAACCCAAGCGTTATTATGCTCGAATCTTAGTAAATCGCAAGATATATGGATGGTAAATATTGAAAACTATATTATAGAGTTAAATGGTTGAAATGAGAGAGGAGATCGACAAAAATGGAGCTTTTAACTCACTTTTAAAGCATTAACATCACTTAATTCGGTTGTTTGAAGCATTGAGAGCTCAATTTTGTTTGGTAAGTGTGGTTGGGAACTATTGAAGACGATAACATTTTAGTTATTACGTGAGAATATATAGGTTATTGTTTTTCAAACCCAGCTAACAAACTTCACAGGAGAAGTCTGAGCTAGGTATTTTTGTGAAAAAAGAAGCTGGGAAGGGTATTTTAAGGCATTTTGAAAAGAAAAAAAAGAGGAGTCTAGTTTTGGAATTGACTTCAAATAAGGGTCTAGTTTAGCAAGAAACCCTTTGTTTATTCATATTTAAAAACAAATATCTTAGAAAAAAAAAGAGAAATTTTTTTTTTAACCTTATTCTCTCTCTTTTTGGTTATATGTTTATATATTACAAAAAACATATATCTTTAAACATAATATTTTATATATGATACTACTTCAAAATAAACATTACAAAAACCAAGGCATTTAACTGTTTATGTATGTAAAAAGAAATTAAAAATATGTCATTTATTTTTTCTTTTTCTTCCTGTGTTTCTTAATATTTAAATACATATATCTCAAAAAAATAAAAATAAAAATTTCTCCTCCTACTCTCTCTTTTTTTATTATCTAATTTTATTGTATAAAATCTTTAAATAATTATCTAGAGTGTAAGTTTTGAATTTATAAGTTTTATATACAATCTACTACACCTCGTTTTAAATAAATACACTATATATCACAAAAAAAAATATCTTTAATCACAATATTTTGTATATGAAATCTACTTCAAAATATATATTATGGATGCAAAAAGAAATTAAAAAAGAAAAGAAAATATATGTAGGTACTATATTTTCCAATTTTCAAATTAATGTAGAAAAGTGAGTTTAAATGTATCCAACCATTACAATATTAACTACTCGGCCATTAAACATCATTTAAACGATTATAAGTTATAACTTTATTTTTTAACATGTAACACATATCCTCCTATAAATAGCAAGACACACTTTTCATTATCCATCTTATTTCAAGTACTACATAATTTTGTAAATTCTATAACAAATTTTATTCTACTACTAATAGAGCTCAAACTATTTTTTTATGTCAAGATTGTAGGTTTGTACGCAAGCTATGATTTCAATGTTGTTACAGCCTCTAATCGCTATCGTCGAAACAACCAAATAGAAAATTACTGTGAATAAGAAAACGTGTTTTAAAAAGTGTTAAAGAACAGTTATATTCTATTGGTTTTGATATTTTTTAGATTCTCTATGTTTACCGAGTTTTCTGATATGAGAGATAAAAATGAGGAGTTAACAAGTAACATTTTCTGTGTGTTTTTATTGTGTTTTGCTCCTAATTGTACGTACTCAATATAGAAAAAGACTATATTTGATTAAAAGTATTATATTATGCAAAAACAAATATCATTTATTTTTTCATTTTCTTCCTTTGTTTCTTTATATTTAAAAACAAAAAAGAAAAAAAAGAAAAAAAAATAAATTTTTTGAACCTCCTACTCTCGCTTTTTCATTATCTAATTTTATTGTATAAAACATTTAAATAATTATCTAGATTGTAATTTTTGAATGCAAATTTTTTATATAAAAACTACTACACTCTTTTTAAATAAATACATTATATTCTTTAAATACAATATTTTACATATGAAATCTACTTCAAAATATATATTATGTATGCAAACTGAAATTAATTAAAGAAAATATATATGTAGGTCCTATTTTCCAATTTTAAAATTAATGTAGAAGTGAATTGAAATGTATCCAATCATTGCAATATTAACTACTCGGCCTTTAAACAAGAGTTAAACCGTTATAAGTTATAACTTTATTTCGTTACATATAAAACACATATCTTCTTATAAATAGCAAGACACACATTTCATTATCCATCATATTTCAAGTACTACATAATTTTGTAAATTTTATATAAAAAAATATTCTACAACTAATAGAGTTCAAAGTATTTTTTTATGTCAACTATGTAGTTCTGTACATAATATGTGATTTCGATGTTGTTACAGCCTCCAACCGCTATCGTTGAACCAAATACAAATAAAAAATTATTTTTACTATGAAAACATTATTTAAACAGTGTTAAAGAAGTAACGAACAACAATATTCTATTGGTTTGGATTTTTTTAATATGCGAGACAAGGGTGAACAGCTACCAGATAACACGTTATGTTTTTTATTGTCCTTTGCTTTAAATCGTACCTACTCAGTTTTAAAAAATATATATATATTCGATTAAAAATATTTTTTGTTAAATAAAATTGGTTCTTTAACAATAAAAAAATAACTAAAAACAAAATTAAAGGAAAAAATATGAAGAATAATTAATGAAAAAAGAGACCTAACATTTTTTACTGTTATTATTTTTAAACCAGTATATCAATATTTTGACAAACATAACTAAAATAACTGGTTTAGTTAAATAATTATAAAATAGTTTTCATCCAATCTATATTAAATTGTAGTATAAGATTATATTTAATGCACGATTATATAATATAATGTATGAGAAAATTCTAATATTAAATATGAAAATAAATATTTTAGCATTGTTAATAAATTTAAAGATAAAAATATAAGAAGTTCTAATTTATATCTATAAAAAAGTAGAATTGTTTTTAAAAATAGACGATGAAATTCAACTTAACACATCATCCACGCAACGCGTAGGATACTACTTAGTATAAAACATAATAAAAAGTTGTCTACTCATAGATGGTTCCGTGTGTTTTGATATTTGAGTTTTGAATTGCGCCTAGCAAGTGACTTTTGAGTTAGTGACATGGAATTAAAAAGAATTTGGTTGGAGGATTAAGTAAAAAAAAAAAAAAATAGAGGTTTTTCATTGCAGAAAACCTTTTCTGATTAAAATCAAATTTTCAATAATTCTATATTTTCTTAATTTAATTTGGATTTAGACGATGGTTGTTGTGTATGCGTTGAAGAGGCTAGGACGAACTTTGTATGGATTTGGTGGTTGAAGTGGTGAAATCTGATTTTGTAAATTGTGTGTTATTTAAATTTGTTTAATTGGGGGATAACAATTTTTCTGATGTTCTTTTTGTGTTTATTTCCAAGTTTCAATTATTTGAGTGAAATTTTGGTTTCTTCGTTTGGTCATTTTTCCCAATTGTCTATTTTTTATTCTGAAATTTGTAAATTTTCTAAGAATAAATTGAAAACTTTTCTGGATTTGTACCATTGAATAACTGAAATATATGCATGATCTAAATAGTTATAATGAGAAATAATCATTATTTTATATTAAAAGTCATATAAGCTCAACTTTTATTTTTTTATAACAAACTAGACATTCACCGAGGTTATATCAAATACACTCATCATAGCAATGCTCAAATTGCTTGTTGTTAGCATTAGAATCAATCGTTGAAGTAGTCAGAATTTGTTGATCTGTAGGGGGAGGGCAATCACATTCAAAATATTTGGGGGATGGACAAGTATGACATGCACCTATTTCTGGAATATCTCTTGAGAAAGCAAGTGAGAACAAATCTGCACTCGAAAATTTTAAAAAGTTAGTAATTCCAAAGAAAATAAAATCGATATTTCAATCTAAAGCTATGATATATAGATATTCTTACTAGATACAACAATAAGAGTGAATAAGAAATGAATGATAAGTTTTGCCATAGTGTTTTAGTTTTTAACACAAATAACCCTTACTTTGTTGTGAATAAATTACACCATACATCTCTTTATATAAAGCTTGATTTTCAAAGTTGCTAATTCACATGATCATACTTAGAATGGAAAGTAAAATAGAAATTTTTAAATCCGGAAAGATAACTTTGAATTAAAGAAAATAAATGTATATATAGAAACGTTGAAAAAAAAAATACGTAGAAACTTTGACTATTTGTAGTATATGAAAGAGTTTTTAAAACTAGTATTAATAAGTAAAAACTAATTAAGTAAGCTTGGTTTTCAAAGTTGTTAACTCACATGACTGCGACATATGTCAAGTTTATCGATAAAAATTTTATACATATAAAAAAAATCAACCAATTAGATTTATACATTATTTAAACTTCAAATCCAAAAGATAAATTTAAAATTTTTAAAAAGGTAAATAAATATACTTAGAAACTTTGACTACTTGTAGTATATTTAGGAATTTTTTTTTAATTAGTATTGACAAGAACAAACTAATTAAGTAAGTTCACGATTACTTGTTTGACTTCATAAGTTTCAAAGCTACACAAACGGGAAAATAACTAGTACCAATTTTGACCAATTAATACCGTTATGCAACGGCTAGACCAAGTCACCTGATTTGATTCACCGATTAAGTAAAACTTAGGTGCGTGAAGGCCCATGATTGTATAGATGAGTGCTTAATTCCTGCTTATGTAGGATTTTTAAACATGATATCTACTAATAACATGAGCACATACATACCCAAATTTGTTTTTTTGGGAAAAATCATATTTTAACTCGCAAAACTTTTGTGTATACATATCTTGATTGTGAATATGTTACTCATTTTTTTAAATGCTGCTAAATTTAGATGCCATATTATCTGTTAATAAATTAAAATTATTACAAACGAAAATAAAATAAAAATAAAACAAATTGTTTCTTCCATATTTACTTTTTTTTTGTCTAAATTTGTACCGTTACACAAATCTTAACAACCCATTTTCATATTTTACTTTAATTTTCATGTTTTAAATTTTCTTTGAATCAGAAAAACAAAATTTTTTGATGTCAACTTATTCAGAATTGAGTCAATTCGTAAAAGAAAATAAGATGAGAACATAAGGGTGGAAAAAGAATTGAACAAAACCAAATTGAAAAAGATATATGTCAACTTATTTTGTATAGAGTCATTTTTTGTTGAGTTTTTTCGTAACCACATGTTTGACGCAAACGGTAAATCTTGGTCGATGAGATTAAATTCAAAATTTCTTTATCAAAACTTCCCAATGGCCATCTTGAGATCCCTTTGATTTTTCATGATCATCTTTCTACTCATGTTTAATGCTGCTCAAATTTTGATTATGTAACTATTTGTTTGATTTAACTATTCATCAAAGTCTTTCCCAATTTATAGTTTTTTTCTTTTTATTATCGCCAAAATACTAGAAAAAGTTAACAATCTTGTCTCAGATTTCTACAATTTTGTTTCTGAATTTATTTCAACATTTATTTTAGTGGTTTAAAATGCAACATTTGGTCGTTGAATATACCACAATCAAATTGACAAAAAGAACACATTTGAGATATTTTCTTATTACATAAGTATGTGTAATCCTAATAGGGAAAATACTCATAAAAAGCATCATTTTTTTCATTTCAGACATTTAAGGCATGTATTCTCGGATTTTTTTAAAAGCACGAATTTTAAGTTGACTTTCGTTTTAATCACAAACTTTGTGTTGACTGAATCATAAGAGGCACGTCGTTAAGTCAACTGACGAACCAAATTTACGTGGTTAAGTCAACGTTAACAGATTCCGTTAAACTATCGTCTTTTTAAATTTAAACATAAACTTTTAGTTGACTTTTATTTAAATCATAAACTTTGAGTTGACTAAGCCATTTGAGGCATGTCGTTTTTGCTTTTAGGTTTTTTTTTAGAAATGCAAATCTGAGATTCGAACCTCTCACCTTTGAGACAAAAAAATAGTCACGGTTTAACCACTTGAGTCATAGTGTTTTATCGGTAGTTTTATTCAAACACATATACATAACCTTATATAAATATTAAAACTAAAAAATACAATATATATATATATATAACTTATAAGGTTATACTTTCAAAAAAAATATAAAGTTATATATATATATATATACAAAACTGTAGAAATCTATGCGAAAGTGTATAAGAGATAATAGAAAAGAATAGAGAGAATACAGAGAAACTGTATATTATTTCTCTTAATGTGAATTGTACAATAAGATACAAATATATAGGCCATAGAGAAATATAATTGTTAAGATTACATAAATGAGAAATGATGCATGAAAGAGAGAGAAAGGAGATTAAATTCGTCCTCCATGCATGGAAGAGAGAAAACACACTAATGATTGCAGATTGGTGTACAGGAGGACACGCTGGTTTACGAATTGGTGTACGGAAAGATAAACCTTGCTAGACTACGCTGCCAGACTACGATAGTTGGTGTACGGACAATGGTTGGTGTACAGGATTGGTGTACGGGAGGCACCTTCATTCCAACATTCCCCCTCAAGCTTGGTAGAAGAGGATCGTGCCCAGAATGGAGTTACCTCATCAAAAACTTTACCAGGAAAACCCAATGGGACAAAACCATGGATAAGGGAAAAAGAGTGTAACAATCACATTCCAGGCTTGTGAAGATCAACTAAGCCAAGCTTGCCTTGAATGAAGCTACACACCTTTGAATTTGCTGCCTTGGTGAAGATGTCCGTAAGTTGATCCGAACTCTTGATGTAAGCTGGAGATAATCCCAAGTTCCACCTTCTCACGAATATGATGGCAGTCAACTTCTATGTGTTTGGTCCGCTCATGAAACACTGAATTTGAAGCAATGTGAATAGCAGCCTGATTATTACAATGCATGATGATTGGTTGAGTGGTCTTAATTTCGAGATCTAGTAGTAATGTTTTAAGCCAAATAAGCTCATTTGTTGTGTCAGTCATGAAACAGTATTCAGCTTCAGCACTAGACAATTTACGAGAAAACTAGGAAATTACAAAAACATTAAGAAAGAAGACTAAACCTTAAAACTTAAATTTACACCACCTTCTGCTTCTTGCTTCTCTAAGTGACCAGATTCCCTCCAAGTGTAGCCAACAATCTCAGTGTGACCATTCTTCTACATCTAAATGCCCTTGCATGGAGTTGCCGTCAGGTATTTGATGATCCTTTCCACCATATTCCAGTGATAGATGGTGGGAGCTTGCATGTGCTGGCTAACCTGATTCACAGCAAAACACAAGTCAGGACGAGTAATTGTGATATAAATGAGCTTACCCACAATTCTTTGGTATAGTCTAATGTTGTCATAAGGTTCCCCCTCAGGTTCCCCCTCAGGTTCCCCCTCAGGTTCCCCCTCAGGTTCCCCCTTACGAGAATCTTTGTACTTCTCTTCAATGGGAGTCTTTGCTGGTTTAGCTCCAACCTTTCCTATTTCACTAAAAAGATCAAGAGTGTGCTTCCTTTGAAATAGAATAGTCCTTCATCAAAACGACATACTTCTATGCCTAGAAAGTACTTTAGTTCACCTAAATTTTTAATATCAAAAACAGAATTGAGAGAAGACTTTATATTTTGAATACCTTCTTTGTCATTGCCTGAGATAATGATATCATCAACATAAATCAAGACAACAACAATACCTGACTCCCCCTAAATTAGAAAAAGCAAATGATCAACTTCTGACCTCTTAAACCCATTTCCAATGAGTGTTTTGCTCAGCTTGTGATACCAAGCACGTGTTGATTGCTTCAAACCATAAATAGCCTTTTGAAGTTTGAGAACTTTGCCTTCTTCAACATCAATACTAGGGGGGGGGGGGCTCATATAGACTTCTTCTTCAAGTTCCCCCTGAAGGAAGGCATTCTTGACATCCATCTGCCACAAATTCCAAGAGAGGTTAGTAGCAAGAGAAAGAATAACACGAACAGTATGGAGTTTAGCAACATGAGCAAAAGTGTCTTTGTAATCTTCTCCATATGTTTGAGTGAAGCTTTTAGCCACCAAACTTGCTTTGTGCCTCTCTATTTCACCATTGATGTGGTATTTGGTTGTGAAGATCCACTTGGAACCAACTAGTTTCTTTCCTTTAGGAAGATCAACGACATCCCAAGTGTTGTTCTTTGTCATAGCTCCATGTTCAGCCTTTACTGCTTCATTCCACACCTCACTATTCTTTGCTTCTTCATACGTTTGTGGTATAGAAACCTGGTCAATTTTGCTAAGAAAAGCATGATGATCATCAGGAAGGTTAGCCAAAGAACAATAAGTTTGAATAGGATGTTCAATAGTATTAGCAAGGTTATTATATTAAACCCTTGTATTCTTCCTGTTATAAAGGTGCTACTTGATTCTGGAGCTTCTTCTAAGTGGAAGAGGAGAATCATCTTCATGAATAGCAGCCTCCATGTCTGGTTATCCTCACTTGCATCAAACTCCTCCTCATATGTTTCATTAGAAGCATCATGGTCTTCTTGAGTTTCAAAATCATCATAGGATACATCAGGATCTGAGGGAGATAAGTTCGGTTAGTTAGGAGCCACTTCATTATTTTCACCATTTTCAAAAGAGGATGGCTGAGCAGATTCATCATTTTCAGATTCATTTTTAGAAGGAGATTGCTGAACTAATTCAGTATTGAATGGTTGGACATCATCTGGAGAGGATGGTTGGACATGCAAGTTAAGGTTCTCAAAGAGTTGTCTTAGGCTAAAGGCAAGGTCAGAACCAGAAGAACTCAAATCTTTCAGCTTGTTACAATCCTTTTCTTCATAAAAACCTTTATCTTCAACAAATTTGACATCCCGAGAGACCAAGATTTTCTTTGTTTCTAGATTGTAGCATTTGTAACCTTTTTGAGTTGAAAAATATCCAACAAAGATGCATTTGATGCTTTTGGGCTGGAGCTTGTTCCTCTTATCATCTGGAACATAAATATAGCAAACACATCCAAAAACTTTTAGAAAATCAATGGATGGTTTAATTTTGTTCAATAGACATTTTGTTGGAAGGCGATTGATGAGGTAGCAAGCAGTCACAACGGCATCACCCCAATATTATTTTGGAACATTTTTATCGAACATCATAGTCCTTGCAACCTCCATAAGATGACAGTTCTTGTGTTCAGCAACACCATTTTGTTGAGGAGTATAAGGACAAAGAAGTTTTATGCACAATGCCCTTGCTTGGATATGAAATTTTTGAACTCACTGCTGGTGTATTCACCTCCATTATCTGTTCGCAAAGTCTTGATCTTGGCATTATATTGAGTTGAAACATAGCTGTAAAAATTTGAGAATGCCTCAAAAACACGGCCCTTTGAGGGTAAAAGTGTTAGCCAAGTGTATTTCGATTTTTCATCAATAAAAGTAACAAAGTACTTGTACTGATCCTTTTTTCACAAGGAGTTGTCCAAACATAAGAATGAATAAGATCAAGCAATTCTCATAAGTAGTAGAAGAGTTAGGAAAAATAGTTCTGTAATGTTTGCCTAAGATACAAGCTTCACACTTATCATTCTCAAAAGATAGGTTTGGAAGAATAATCTTGAGAGCTTGAGTGTGAAGATATCCTAGTCTTGCATGCCAAACTCCATTATAAGCAAAAGCAGGAGTAAAAACAAAGGAAGAAGACGATGAGTTCAGATCATTAAGAATATATAGACCTTTCCTTGTAGATCCTTCTCCGATAGTCTTTCCAGTTTTAATATTCTGAAACCAAAACTCATTAGGACTGAAAATAGCCAAGCAATCAAGATATTTTGTTGCCTTTTGGATAGACAAAATGTTAGAAGTAAATTCAGGCATATAAAACGCTATAGAATTCTTGTTAAACAATTTCAGGTTTCCAATTCCTTTAAGAGGAACTTTGTTACCATCAGCAATAATCACATCTCTAGTTTCAGGTTCAACATTATGAATGAGATTTGAATCACTAATTATATGATGAGATGCACCAGAATCAACAATGAGAGGTTTATGATGCTTAAGAGTAAGTAAAGCTTTACTAGATGTTTTAACGAAGCAATACTCTTAATAAGCGATTCAAGATCAGATTTTCTGACCAGATCATCCTCAGCAGCAGAAGCAGACAAAGCCTTACCTACAGGAGCGTCCCTCCCCCTTGATGGTTTCAGATGTAAATGAAGAATCCAACACTTCTCCTTGGTGTGACCACGTTTTTTGCAATGAGCACATACAACCACATTGATATCACCTTTTTTTGAAGTAACTTGGTTAACAAGAGCCAATTCACTCTTCTGCCCAAATAAACCAACAGACCCTTCTTCCTTCTGAATTTGCATACACACTTCATTCAGGCTAGGAAGTTTATCTGATCTAATAAAAAAGGCATATGAGACCATTGAATGAGCTGTTGAGAGTGAAGAGAAGCCCAAACACTTGATCGTGCTCACGACTTTCATTGAGAGTGGATGGATCCGTTGTTGGAGGACGAAGAGACTCCAGTTCTGCCCAGAGTGATCTAAACTCACCAAAATGCTTTGTAAACGTTTTCTCCTCTTATTGGAGAGAATTCAGCGCCTTCTTAACCTCATAGATGCGACTGAGATTAGAAACGTTTCCATAAACAACTTTAAGGGTATCCCAAATATCTTTTGCTATTTCAGCATATGAGTAAGCAGCAAAGATAGATTTCTCCAGAGAGCCTTGAAGGATTGAAAGCACCATCTGATTTTCTTGGAACCATTTCGGATCTGCAGAACTTTTGGTAGAACCAGACTTTTCAACTTCTGATTCTTCAACTTCCACCACGTTTTTGCCTTTGTCCTGGTTCATTCGAGACTCTTTGTGGATGCCAATGATGTGATCCCATAGCCCACGACTGCAGAGAGCAATTCTAGTGGTTCTAGACCATAACAAATAATTATCCCCTTTAAGATAACATGGAGAGTGATCTGTTTTGAATTTTCCATACCCAGAAAAAAAGAACCGAGAATATGAAACGAATTTTGATGATTTGGAATAAAGAATAAGGGATCTTCTCTGATACCATATAGAAATTTATGCAGAAGTGTATAAGAGAGAATAGAGAAGAATAGAGAGAATAGAGAAAAACTGTATATTATTTCTCTTAATGCGAATTGTACAAGAAGGAAGATACAAATACATAGGCCACAGAGAAATATAATTGTTAAGATTACATAAATGAGAAAGGACGCGTGTAGGAGAGAGAAAGAGATTAAATTCGTCCTCCAGGCATGGAAGAGAGAGAACACACCAATAATTGCAGATTTGTGTACAGGAGCAGACGATGGTGTACGAGATTGGTGTACGGAAGGATGGTGTACGGAATTGCAGAGAGAACCTTGCCAGACTACGCAAGACTACGCTGCTAAACTACGGTAGTTGGTGTACGGACGATGGTTGGTGTACATGGTTGGTGTACGGGAGACACCTTCATTCCAACAAAAACTATCCAAAATAAGCAAAATATCTCATAATTTAGTTCTTGACTGTTTTCTCTCAAATGTGAGGGTTTCAATTTCATATTGCATTAAAAAAAAACCAAAATAGACTAAATTATAAAAATTTAATCTTAAAAAAAAATATTTAAAAATATCGGATAAATTTTATAATTTAGTATGTGACTGTTTTGTCTCAAATGTGGGGGGTTCGAATTCCATATTGCGTTTTAAAAAAAAACTCCACAACGGACTAAATGATAAAATTTTAAATATTTAAACCAAAACTAATTAAAAATATTAGATAAATTTTATAATTTAGTCTGTGACTATTTAGTCTCAAATATGAAAGGTTCGAATCTCATATTGTGTTTAAAAAAAAAAACCAAAACGACGTGATTATAATGTTATAATTATAAAGTTATAATGTAAATAGGATATTTTACTTATTCTAGGTATTCTGTATATATTCCTTTATATATTTCTTTTTAAGTTATAATTATAAATAATATAGTTAATGTGTTTTTTAAATTTAATATTTATGTAAGGTTATATATATATTTATGTGTGTGTGTGTGTGTGTTTGTATAAAACTATCAATAAACACTATGGATCAAGTGGTTAAACCGTGACTATTTTATCTATATATATATATACATGTATATGACTCATAAACCAAAATTTTAAGAAAACATATATAAGATCCATTATGTTGTAAACTGATACATGCCATAAAAAAGAAATTGACACGTGTCCTCCACAATATTAATACATGTCATTTATTTTTTCTTATATTTCTTTGGTTTTTAATATTGGAAAACAAAAAATCTCAAAAAATTAAAAAAGTTATTTCACCTCCTACTTTTTGTAACATGTTTATATATTACAAAAACATATACGTTTAAACATAATAATTTTTATATGATTCTACTTCAAAATACATATTACAAAAAAAGTATTTAACTATTTATGTATGCAAAACAAAATTGAAAAAAATATATTATTTTTTCTTTTCTTCCTTTGTTTCTTAATATTTAAAAACAAAAAAAACTTAAAAATGAAAAACTTCTTTCTCCTTTTACTCTCTCTTCTTTTATTATCTAATTTTATTGTATAAAATCTTTAAATAATTATCTAAGGTATAATTTTAGAATTAAAAATATTTATATGAAATCTACTACACCCCTTTTTTAAATAAATACATTATATATTACAAAAAAAAATATTTTTAAGCATAATATTTTTTTTTATGTAATCTACTTCAAAATATATATTATGTATACAAAAAGAAAATAAAATAAAGAAAAAATATATATAGGTCCTATTTTCAAATTTTCAAATTAATGTAGAAAAGTGGGTTTAAATGTATACAACCGTTACATAGGCCATTAAACAACATTTAAACTATTATAAGTTATAAATTTATTACGTAATATATACAACACATATCCCCCTATAAATAGCTAGACACGAATTTCATTATCTATCATATTTCAAATATACATAATTTTGTAAATTTTATAACAAATTTTTTTCTATAACTTAAAGTCCAAACTATTTTCTTTTGTCAACTTTGTAGGTTTATATGCAATCTATGATTTCAATGTTATTGCAGCCTCCAACCGCTATCGTCGAACCAAGTATAAATAGAAAATTATTTTTACTACGAATTTTTTTTTGAAACAATGTTCTATTGTTTTGATTTTTTTAATTTTTTATGTTTACTGAGTTGCTTGAGATGAGAGACAAGGGTGCAGAGTTACCAGATAACAAATAATGTTTTTTATTGTGTTTTACTTTCATTCGTACCTACTCGAACTATAATATATATATATATATATATATATATATATATATATATATATATATTCAATTAAAAGTATTTATTTGTTAAATAAAATGGGTTAGTTAAAAAAAACTAAAAACTAAAATAAAAGAAAAAATATGAAGAAGAATCAATGACAAAAAGAGAACCAACATTGTTTTACTGTTATTAATTTCAAACCAATATATTAATATTTTGACAAACAATAACCGGTTTAATCAAGTAATTATAGAATAGTTTCCATCCAATCTATATCAAATTATAGTATAAGATTATACTTAACGCACAGTTATATAATATAATAAATGAAAAATTGTATATTAAATATAAAAATAGATATTTTAACAGATTTAATAAAATTAAAGATAAAAATGTAAGAAAATCTAGTACATGTATATAATTAGATTTTTTTAAAAAAATTGACAATCAAATTCAACTTAACATATTGCATGTATATATATATATATATATATTAAAATGTTTTTCTCTTTTTTTATATTTCCTCAGTTCCAATATATAAGATTTTCTAGTTAGAAATACAAAGTTTAAGAACTACACTTATTCTATTTTTCTCTTTTGCATTAAAAATATCATTCGTATATAGTTAGAAATAATTCAACCAATAAAAAATAATGCAGAATATTAAAAATCATAAAACAACATATTAAATTAAATAAACCTAAGAAATTAACCAAAAAAACATTAAAATCTAAACATCTTATATAATGAGAACGAGGGAATATTATTTGCTTATTTAAATATAAATATATGAATATTATTGTCGGCAAACGTCGGAGAGCCCATCATCGCACCAAGTGCTAAAACGCGGGATTCTATGGCCATTAATGGAACAAAAATAAACTATAAAAGTACTAAAGTTACATTGGTCGCACGTTAGCCACCACCACATTTCTTCCCAATCGATATTTGAACTTTAAATCTTTTATAATTCATACTATGTGTGAAAAAATTATGAGTGATCACTTTAAAACAAAAATAGTGGTGGAAGAGATAACTATTTAAGTTAAGTTTATTTGGCTCTTATTTATTTGTAGCATTTGTTTTTGTAATTGACATTGTCCAGCGTTCTTGATATAGGATTTTGTACTTTTGAATAAATTGAGAAGAAGAAAAAGTAATATAATAATTCTAAGAATCTTTGTTTTGGTGGGACACAGAATTATAAAGTCACCTATTATTATTAGCCACTCTTAACAAACCGTGATATGTCTATATTAATTTCCAAGTATATATATATACAAGTATAGTGTATTCATGAGGTAGTAGTTTATATTTTATACCTAAGGTTCAAGGATCCAAGTACATCAATACCAGTTTTTACTGTTCCAAACTATCATTACTCATTAACACTAAGCCCAAGAACTAAAAATAATCAAAAGCTCCTAATTTCCAGAATCTTGATTTAATTTTTTTTTTTACTATTTACTTTCTTCTCTCTTCGTTTTTTTACTATTTACTTTCTCTCTTTATTCAGCGACAAGCAGTCTCTCTCAGCTTTTTCTTTTTCTTTATATTTCTCTTTCATATAATTTTGATCTTTTTTATACTAACTATTGGAGAGAGATTCATCTTTAATACACTTTATGCAGCCTTATTTAGTTATTCAGATTCTTACTTATAATATTTTAACTGAAATTTAAATGATATGTTTCCTCTCTTTTGACTTTTTGTAAGTTTAGTTATACCAGCTAAAGCTTCTCTTCCTCTTTCTCTTTTGGACTCTTTTGACCTATTATCAGTTGATGAAAACAGTAAAACCAAGATTATTGTTCTTTTGAGATACCTAATAAAGTTGATAAAAAATTGTTTAATTCTCAAATTTATCACCTGAAGCTTCTGAAGCTGATATGGTAGTTTTCTGAGTAAGTTTTTGGATTTCGTCTGCAAGGACCTTATTTAATTACCAATCAAGATTATGAAAATTTTAAGATTTACAAATCAGTTCTTGGTTTATGTTCCCTATCTTATTTGAATAACTAAAATTTATTTAATTGGAGTTTTTCTCAAAAATATATTCATTTTGTTTCACAAAAAGTATCATTTAAAGTTTTTTCACACATATTAAAAAAACTATTAATTGTTCTATTTTACCCTCGATTAAGATATAATACAATTTTTTTCATTGGTCAATACATTAATTTAACATAGATTAAACTGGAAAATTTATCAAACATTTGCATTAGAAATATGACATTTTTTGTGAAACAAAAATAAAACTTTAGAACGATACACAAAAAGAATACTAAAAAACTAAAAGCAAAAGACCGACAATAAACTATTAACCATTAAAGGCCAAATTTGAGCCAATTACAAATGATAAATTTGTCATATAAAATTTTTCAGAAGTTTAAAAATAGATTTTTACTAACCTAAATTAATTAATTAAAAATTGTCACTAAATAAGTTTTTAACTAAATTATCCGCGTAAAAATACAAGTCTTAATCTAGTAGTACCTAATAAAGTTGGAAAAAAAAATACTGTTTACTTCTCGAATTTATTATAATGACTCACTTCATATTGTGAAGTCTCAACACACACTCTCTTCACTTCAATAGTGAAGTCTCATTACTCTCTCTTCATATTATTTCTCCTTCTCAACTAACAAAACTCACTCACCAGAGAAGATGAGCAATATTGAAGCAACTCTATTCCTTTGCTTCTTCTCTATCTTGTCATCTTCTCATGTAAGAAAGATTCAATCTTTACTTTACTTATAAACATTTTGATACATTCCATTTAACATAACCATTTGCATTTTTGTTGATTTTTGTTTTGTCCCCCTTACCAAAATGTAGGTGTATTTCGCCGGAGCTAAACAAACCGCCGGAAACATCACGGCGTCGGAGAATCCATTTACACCAAAAGCCTCATTGATTCGCTATTGGAACAATCACATCAATGCCGATTCACCAAAACCTTATTTTTTCTTCTCAAAGGCGTCTCCTTTAACGTCCGTGGATTCCACGCGCTTCGCCTCACTCGCTTCTAACCACGCGCTCCACACGCGTCACTCCGATTTCTGCTCCGCCGCGAACCTCTTCTGCTTCCCTGAGCTCGCCGTCGCTCATTCTCTCTCTGATAAGCACGGCGATGACGTCAGCTTCGCTTCTTACAGCGGTAAGAACTTCACTAACTACGGCTCCGACCGTCTCTCCGGAGCCGACTCATTCAAAAACTATTCCGGCGGTGACAACATCGCCGTTGACTCATTCCGACGTTACAGCCGTAACTCCGCCGGACACGACGATGGATTTACAAATTACGCCGGAGAAGTCAACGTCGCTGACCAAAGCTTCACAACTTACGCCACCGGAACCACCGGAGGCTCCGGCGATTTCACGAATTACAACACAAACGCAAACGAACCAAACGGAAGATTCACTTCTTACTCCGATAAAGCCAACGGCCGATCACAAACCTTCACTACCTACTCCGATAACGGCAACACCGGAGATCAAACGTTCACAAGCTACAGCAAAAACGGAAACGGAGCTCCGAATGAGTTCTCGGGTTACGGAACGGGGTCAAACGTCGTCAATTCGGGTTTCACCAAATACGGAGAAAACGCCAACGGAGCTAACGACAGTTTCACGAGCTACGGAGGAAACGGGAATGTTCCCGTTAACGATTTTAAAGGTTACGGTGACGGAGGTAACGGCGCCGTTTATGGTTTTAAAAATTACAGAGACCAATCAAACATAGGAGTTGACTCGTTCTCTTCTTACGCTAAGAACTCAAACAACGAGAAGGTTAATTTCGTAAATTACGGTAAATCTTTTAACCTTGGTTCCGATAATTTCACCGGTTACGGCCAAGGAAACGTCGGAGGAAACGTCAGCTTCAAAACATATGGTCAAGGACCGAGTTTTAAGGAGTACACAAAAGACGGCGTCGCTTTTGCGCATTATTCTAATAATGTGAGTTCCAGAGGCAAAACGGTAAATAAATGGGTTGAGGAGGGTAAATTCTTTAGAGAATCGATGTTGAAAGAAGGGACTATGATGCAAATGCCGGATATTAAAGATAAAATGCCTAAAAGGACGTTTTTGCCCCGGAGCATTGTTTCGAATTTACCTTTTTCGTCCTCTGAGATCGGAGAGGTACGGAGGGTTTTTGGCGCCGGAGAGAATTCGTCGTTGGCGAAGATAATCTCGTCGGCGGTTTTAGAGTGTGAGAGACCGGCTAGTCTCGGCGAGACGAAGCGGTGTGTTGGATCGGCGGAGGATATGATAGATTTCGCTACGTCGGTGCTTGGACGTGGCGTGGTGGTGAGGACGACGGAGAATGTCGTTGGGTCAAAGAAGAAGATCGTGATTGGAAAAGTCAATGGAATCAACGGTGGAGATGTAACGAGAGCTGTTTCGTGTCACCAGAGTTTGTATCCGTATCTACTGTATTATTGTCACTCGGTTCCTCGGGTACGTGTTTATAAAACGGATCTACTTGACCCGGAGAGTTTAGAGAAGATTAACCATGGTGTTGCCATTTGTCATATTGACACGTCAGCTTGGAGTCCGAGTCATGGAGCGTTTTTGGCTCTAGGTTCGGGTCCGGGTCGGATTGAAGTTTGCCATTGGATCTTTGAGAATGACATGACTTGGAATATCGTTGATTAAGATGTTGGTCATTTTTTTAATTTATATTTGAGATTTGCTTCATTGGGTTTTTCTTTTCGCAATAGTGTGACTCTCTATCATTTATATATATATATAATATGTTTGAATTTCTTAGCAAAATCGAAAGGAAAAAAAAAAAAGAATCGGCAAAAATGAACTGGTTTAGACACACTTATATGCATGCTTGTATTCTAATGATACTAATATGCACTGTCTCTATTGTGTGTGGCAACAAAGTAGGAGAGAGTTAAGGCATGATAGTTGCGTTCATGATTTTGCTAACCATGTCCCTCACCATGCATGTGAGCCTATTCTTTTAAAACAATATAATATATATATATATTAATGAAAATTTTGTTTAATTTTAAAATTCATATATAATAAGTTTAACATGAAACTATCATATCAGTTTTCTTAGAAAAATATGTTATAGAGCCACTATACTAGTTAATATTAAGACTATGGGGTTCTAACTCAAAATTAATTGCCCGTGGCCCATATATTTTGTATATTAGTCAGAATATCTTCTAACGATGTGGAAAATTAATCCCTAATACGCCTCCTTAAGATGAATATTCATTTGACCATTAATCTCGATACATTTGGGATTGGATCGATGGCGTTCGGGTTTAATCGATAATTGGACCAACTTTGGGTCGGATCTGGTTGGAATGTATGGGTCGGGCTCTGATATCATATTAAGACTATAGACTTCCAACTTAAAACCAATTTGCCATGAGTGGAGTGACCATATATCTAATATATTAGTCAGAATCTTTTCTAACTTCCAATATACAATATTAATCTCTAATAGTTAATACATTTATTTGATCCACAATCATGCATTGATTAAATGACATGATATAGTTTCTATTATGTTCAATAAATTTTATGCAGTAAATTTGTGGAACTGTTTTCAAAATGTATAGAAAATGAAACTAGTGAAGAATTTTACATATATATTTTATTTATAACCTAATGTTATCTTTATTTATATCGATTCGCCAAAAAATATGTCTAAAAATATGCTAAAAAATAACCTATTCAGGTATTTAGAATTATAGTGATTCTAAATATAGCGAAGAAATTTCATTAGAGGTAGAGTTTCCAACTAATGTACTCTTTCATTAAAAACGACAAAATAAATATTAGTCTAACAACTTTAAAGTGGTAAATACGAAGAAGAAAACATAGAACCAAATACGAGCATCCAATTCTCTTAATCCTTTATACACTACTTAAAAAGGTATTTAACTATAAATTAAGAGATTTACTGTCCGTAGCTAAATAAATATTATACATATATATATACCAACAAAACAACAATTCACGTACATTTTAAACTGATACTGTTTTATTTTAATAAGCTCAAGACAAAAAGTTTCTATAAAAAAATTACCCAACAATTACCACAAAGATAGAAAATAGTAAATAATAGTATTGGGTAGTTGCGAAATAAAGAGAGATAATTAAGGGTAAATACGTCAACGGAAAAATAAGATATAAATGACGAAGCAACTTGACTTAATAGTACCTCCATTAACCTAAGTCTCTCTACTTCTTCGCTTCATCTCCAAGAAACAAACACTCATTCTTGTGTTTGATCTTTATCTCTCTAGATCCTTTCTCATCATGGAGGACGACTTGGCTGCATATTATGATCAAATCAGAGACGAACTGTTCAACGCAAAAGACAACGCAAAAGACGAAGTACAAATGTCACGGTTTCTGCAGCGTATGATCGTTAGCGGAGATTCCTGGCCTCAGCAGTGTCAGCACTTCATCCAAGACGTAGACGTGTTCAACAAGAATCCAAATGTGGAGTTCGATTCTGAGAACCCTGCCTTATTGATCGTTAAACAACAAACAGAGAGTTGTGGTAATACCGATGGATGTAATTCGGGTTGCTGGAGGATCATTGGTTGTGATAAACTGATAAAATCGGAGGAGACTGGTAAGATTTTAGGGTTCAAGAAGATTCTCAAGTTCTGCAAGAAGACGAAACCTAGAGAATACAAGAGAAGTTGGGTGATGGAAGAGTATAGGGCTGTCAGTAAGTGGAACTGGAGGCAAGATTATGTGATTTGCAAGATTCGGCTACTGTTCGAAACCGAAATTAGTTCCTTGCTAGCCAAGCATTTCTCGTATCTCTCCACTACTAGACCTGTACAGGTTCCTGCAAATCTATCACTGCCAGCTTATGGATTCTATACACCCGATCCTCAAGAGGAGGATGAATCATATTGCAATACGATTTATACTTCTGAGGGAAACACTTGGCCTACTTACGTTACCAACAACGTGTACTGTTTGCATCCATTGGCGCTTGTGGATCCTTTAGATCAGATATTTCGACTTTGCGGAATCTGCATCTTCGCTAACAAGACTTGTGGTACAACCGATGAATGCGATGGTGGTTACTGGAGGATCCTGCACCGTGATAGGCTTATCAAGTCAAATACCGGAGAGACCATTGGTTTCAAGAAGGTTTTTAAGTTTTATGATAGAGAAGATGTCAAGGTAACTTGGACTATAGAAGAGTATAGGATTAGCGAACAGGAGAAGCAGAACAAATTGTTGTGCGTTATCAAGTTTACCGAAGGTAACTAGCGCTAGGGACTTCTTCTACTATGAAATTTAAGTTTACGGACATTCCTAGAATTGGTTATGATTCTTGAGTCCTTGTGTTTGGTTTAGAGACTTAGTACGTATGTGCATTTCTCTATTTCATGTGGTTTGTGGTTAATTTTGAGAGAAGAGGCTTTTTTTATATGTTAAACACAAACTAACGGTAATCGCATGTAAACAACAATATAAGCAGCAATCACAAACATCAGAGACAAATTGAGCATAAACCAATTTATGAAATGAAACCAAATATGTACATATGATTCGAAACCAACTACGAACTACCCGTTCAACCCTAATTGGCTAATTGTCACTAGATAACTACGAACTACCCGTTAAACCACAATGTTGCCACCTGTCATGGAGCGTTTTTGGCTCTAGAAAACTTTGTAAACAGTAATTAATAGTGGCCGTGGGTAGTTGCGAAATAAAGAGAGATAATTAAGGGTAAATACGTCAACAGGAAAATTAGATATAAATAACGATGCAACTTAACTTAAGAGCACCTCCATTAACCTAAGTCTCTCTTCTTATCCTTCTTCGCTTCATCTCCAAGAAACGAACATTCATTCTTGTGTTTGATCTTTATCTCTCTAGATCAAATCTTTTTCTTGAGTCTCACCATGGAGGACGGCTTGGCTGCAAATAATGATCAAATCAGAGACGAACTGTTCAATGCAGAAGACGAAGTAATAATCTCACGTTTTCTAAAGCGTATGATCGTTAACGGAGATTCCTGGCCTGAGCACTTCATCGAAGACGTAGACGTGTTCAACAAGAATCCAAATGTGGAGTTCGAGTCTCAGAGACCTACCTTCGTGATCGTTAAACCACGAACAAAGAGTTGTGGTAAAACAGATGGATGTGAATCGGGTTGCTGGAGAATCATTGGTCGTGATAAACTGATAAAATCGAAGACTGGAAAGATTCTAGGGTTCAAGAAGATTCTCAAGTTCTGCTTAAAGTGGGAACCAAGAGAATACAAGAGAAGCTGGGTAATGGAAGAGTATAGGGTTGTCGATAACTTGATCAACTGGAAGCAAGATCATGTGATGTGCAAGATTCGACTTCTGTTCCAAGCTGAACTCAGTTCCTTGCTAGCCAAGCATTTCTCGTATCTCTCCACTACTAGATCCGTACCTATTCCTACAGATCTATCGTTGCCAGCTTATGGATTCTATTCACCCGATCCTCATGAGGAGGGTTCATCTTATATGCTGACGATTATGAATTATGATGGAAACACTTGGCCTAGCTACGTTACCAACGACGTGTACCGTGTGCATCCATTGGACCTTGTGGATCCTTTAGATCATATGTTTCAAGATTACGGAATCTGCATCTTCGCTAACAAGACTTGTGGTACAAACGATAAATGCGATGGTGGTTACTGGAGGATCCTGCACGGTGATAGGCTGATCAAGTCAAAGTCTGGGAAGACCATTGGTTTCAAGAAGGTTTTTAAGTTTTATGAACCGGAGAAACTTATTACTTATGGTGATGAAGATAAGATAACTTGGACTATAGAAGAGTATAGGCTTAGCCAAAAGGTGAAGCAGAACAAAGTGTTGTGCGTTATCAAGTTTAATTAGTGTAACCGAAGGTAACTAGCTCTAGATTTCATGCTCGATCAGCTTACGGATATTCCTAGACTATTGGTTATATATGATTCATGAGTGCTTGTGTTTGGTTTAGAGACTATATAGTACGTATGCGTATTTCTTTATTTCATGTGGTTTGTGGTTGTGAGAGGAGAGGCTTTTTTCTTTTTTTGTGGCTGCAGTTTGTTAAACACAAAATTAGACAAATTGAGCATAAACGTAATAAATTTATGAAATGAAACCAAACTACATGATTCTGAATCAGCAACCCGAATAATCTATAAATAAAGCTTAATAGGCAGAAACACTGAGCCCAAACATAGCCTATATATGAAAATCAACCCTAATTGCCACTCGGTAAATGTATATAGAGAAGAGAAGTTTAACCACAATGTTGCCACTTGTCATATATATTGACACGTGACCATGGAGATCGAGTCATTGAAGTTTGCCACTAGATCATTGAGAATGATATGACGTGGTAGGGCTGCCACGAGACGAGTATTTTATCCGTTACTAGATTCGACACTTTTTAAAAAAAAAAAGAGATTCGACACTTATGAATATTAATACAAAGTATTCATATTTTTTGATAAAATACGGATACCGGAAAAAATAAATACACGGTAAGATTTAACGGCAAATAAATCTTAATTATTAGAAATAGTGTTTTTTTCATTCAGACCAAAATTTTGCATATTATTTGATAATAGTTCTTCTATCTTTTCATAACTACTATAAATTTAAGTATTAAAGAATATTACTGTCAAATATGATTCTTTTAACATGCTTAAAGGTGCTTAATAATAATCAAGAAAATTCTATTTTACTATCTATTATCAAAATAAGATTACATATCTCCACAAAACATCTATTCGCATACATTTTAAACTTTATTTTAATAAACTCTTAAAAAAAAGAGTTTATAGAAAATTAAATCCATAATCACAAAGATAAGGTTATTATATAAACTTTGGAAAACAATAAAACTGTAAAAGTATCCTTGGAAGAAGAGGGTAAATCAGTCAACACATAAATTTAATATAAACGGACACATCCATTAACACAAGTCTCGCTTCTTCTTTCTTCATCTTCGCTTCATCCTCAAGAAATAAACACTTTCTTGCGATTGATCTTCCTCTCTCTACTCTCTAGATCCCATATTTTTCTTGATCGATTGAGTTTCATTATGGAGGACGAACTAATCAAAGAAAATGATTTTTCAAAAAAATATAAATGACTAAATTTTCTATATTAACAATATATCTTAAAAATATTAAATTTTTATAGATTTTTCAATTTATCTTAAAAATATCATAGATTTGTACCAATTTTTTTTTTTCAAAAAACCCCATAAAATCACAGAATATCATTATGTTTTTGGCGGAACATGTTTTTCCGCTAAAACCGCAAAATTGGGGAATAATTTTTTTTTGCCAAAACCGCAAAATTATGTTTTTAATCCAAAACTGGGTGAGATAATTGCATTTTCCCGCCAAAATCGCAAAATATATTTTTCCGCCAAAATTGCCCACGGAATATGTTTTCCCACCAAAATCGCGGAATATGTTTTTCTGCCAAAACAGCAAATCGTAGAATATGTTTTCCGCCAAATCCGTAGAATATGTTTTTCTGCCAAAACCGCAAAACCGCAAAATTGCGGAATATGTTTTTCCGCCAAAATCGCTTAATCGCAGGATTAAGTTTTAAAGCCAAAATCGCAAAATCGTAAAATCATAATTTTGGCGGGAAAATTGCGTTTTCTGCCAAAACTGAAATTCAGAAAATTATGTTTTCCCACCAAAACCGTAAAATCGTAAAATTTTGTTTTCCCGCCAAAACTATAAAATTACAATTTGGGGGGAAAAATTATGGAATTATGTTTTTTGATAAATCAAATTTAATAATCCGGTAAATCAAATTTAATAATCGAATTTGGTATAAGAGTGACTAATAACTGTATTTTAATTTTAATTTTTTATATAACGTATTCAAAAATATATTGAATGTATAAGTTTTAAGTATTTAATTGTAATTTAAATCATAAACATTATTAATATATAAACATGTACTTTTTGGTCATTTATACATTGTATGACATTTAGATGAAGATGAAATTTTTTGTAAACAACACAAACAAACAAAGTTGTATTCATATGGTCCATCTAGATGCAAAATCAAATACAAAACGAACAACAGCCAAATGCATTATTTGAATAGATCATCTAAATGGATCATCTGGATGCATCATCGAACAGTCCCTCTATCACTACCAGCTTATGGATTCTATACATCGATCCTCAAGAGGAGGGTGCATCTTATATGCAGACGAATATGAGATATGATGGAAAAAACTCTTGGCCTAGCTACGTTACCAACTACGTGTACCGTATGCATCCATTAACGCTTGTGAATCCTTTAGATCTGATGTTTCTACATTTTGGAATCTGCATCTTTGCTAACGAGACTTTTGGTACAACCGATAAATGCGATGGTGGTTACTGATTCGATAAGATAAGAATCAGCAAGAGAACATCAAGACTAATTTGAGAAACTGATTAACTGATATAATAAACGAAAGTAAACTCATTTAATCATAGTTCAAGTTTATTCTGATTCTCACAAGGAACCCAACAAAGTCATATAAAGATAAGAACAACGCTTTAACATTATTGCATATACACATAACGGAGACACTGATTAAGCTGAGAGTTCAAGACAACAAACCACAAACCACATTGTAGCATTCCTAACATCATCCTAAAACCATGTATCTGATCTTCGATATCTGTAGTAACCACCAAAAATACTCAGCATAATCCTGACTAGCAAAACTTAACCCCACGATTCACCAACAACAACAACTTCATCAGGTCATCGTCACGATCTAGCTATATGTACAGTATGATCTAGCTATAGTTCGTTTTCAATTGAACCTCCCAATTCTAACCCACGTCGAATCCAAAAAACCTCAAATCAGGATAGGATGAAACGATTAGAGGGAGATAGAAGAAGAAGAATATACCTTTGTTTAGGATGCAAGAGAGAAATGGCGAGTGAGAACGAGAATCGAGAAAGAGCCCTAAAGTACCGAAAGAGACGAAGAGAGGAACGAGAGAGACAAAGAACATGAGAGTTTTGAGCAAATGTGAGATTTTAATTTTTTCCCCAAATTGATATGAGAAAAAAAGCTCTAGTCAAATTAGTTATTAGAAAGTCCATTGATCAAATGGTCTCGCCCATTTTAACCGCGGACTAGTTTGGACGCCGCCTGTTTTGATAATTTTGTAAATGGCTCGACCATTACCGTTCATTAAAGATTTAGACCGGCCATTGATTGCAAGAGTTTTCGGGCTCTTGTGCACATTTAAACCTATTGTGCTCTATACCTCAATCCTAAAGGTATGTCGTATGCAACACTTAAGGTATCGAATCCACAGGGAAAGAAAGATAACAACACTAGGAATGCAAGAAACTAGTCGAGCTAAACGGTTGATGTTTTTTTGGGTTTTTATGTTGTAACTAAAAGTAAATAAACAAGAAACTAAATATACGATGATTAGATAAGCGAATAAGAAACAAGAAAACTAAACAATTTAAACGAAAGACTTCAAAATAGCAAGAGACATAAAACACAAATATAACTTAGAATTAAACAAGTAATGCAAAGCAAACTAACAACTTAAGCGGTTGATTTCAAATGCTAAAAGAATGGACGGTTGGAATGGCAAATGATAAAGAATGAATGATGCTTCAATAAATGACAAATTCAACAAATGTTTATGTTTCAACTTATGACATGAATCACTTAACTAGATTAGTTCACTCCCGTGGTACTAATCCTTTTGCAAACCGATTTGGTTAGCTAGACTTCCGAATGCAACCAAACGATTAGCAAACAATGAACACTAATTCATATTTGTCATCAAATCTTCTTTAAAACTCAACTCCCGTTGGTTAAGGAATAGAAACGCACACATAGATAGGTCAGATCGGTTCTCAACACCTTCCGGGTGAGAATCGATCATAACTCTAGAAAACTCTCTTTCGAAGCTCATTTCTAGCTTTAAGAACAATTTATATGTGAAGATAAACAATAATCAAACACTAAACATCACAAATCAGGCATCAAACATCCTAAATCTACCAAACCAACCATCCAAAAGAGATCTACTCACACATGCTCAAATCAAGAAAATAAACCGTAGAAATGCAAGATATAGAAGACATAATTCAGATTTTATAAATAAAAATGAGAAATCTTCAATACATAAGAGTAGATCTAAGTTTTAAAAACATAAGAACATGAAAACTTGAGAGAAAAATGAAGAAGAAGACTTCAGGATTGTAGAATGAGTGCCTCTCTAGTGGTTGAGTGTTTTTAGGCTTTTAAGGTAGTGAGTTCGCAAGTGGGAAAGAGCCGTGAGCGGTTTTGGGGAGCGGTTTCAAAACCGATTTTTGCTCGTGAGCGGTTTTGGAAATCGGTTTTGAAACCGCTCATGAGTCCAAGTGCATTCCTCAGCCATTTCGCCGCTGGTTTCGGAAATCGGTTTCAAACCGCTCGGCTTGACATGTCTTCACTAAATCGGCCATAACCTTTGAACCACGTATCCAAATGCTCTGAAACCACTTCCATTGGAAAGCTAACTCAATTTCCTATGACTTTTATGAAGATCCCATGAGCTAAATCCAAAGGGAAGGCATTCGTCTGACTCGATCTTTCAAGCATGTTGGATTGACTCTGCATTTGACATTTCCTAACTTTGGTCCAAAATTTGCATCCTTCATTTTCCTTATATTTCTATGCATATCCTTTGATCCAATCCACTCGTAAACACCTGAATAAACACAAAAAGAACAAAAAGAAGACACAAAACAACCTAGGACATCTAAAATGCAATGAGACTCAATTGGACCCTAAATCCATGAAAACATCTAAAAAACTATACAAAGTTAGATTGAAACATATGCAAACAAAGTCTTAAAACATGTAAAATATGATGTTATCAGCCATGCTCACGGGTGGACCGCCTAATTGACACCCCTAAAAATATGTCTAAAAATGGCTTAATTAGGTATTTAGAATCATCGCCTATGATTCTAAATATTGCGAATAAATCTCTTTAGTGGTAGAGTTTGCCAACTAATGTATTCTTTCATTAATAAACGGAAAAGGAAAAATATTAGTCTAACCAATTTAAAGTGTCAAATACGAAGAAGAAAAAATAGAACCAAATACTTCAAATTTTTTGTTAATCCTCCATACATTACTTAAAAGTTATTTAATCATAAATTAAGAAATTTACTCTCTCTAGTGAAAAAAGATTATACATATGTCAACAAAACGATAAATAGCATACATTTTAAACTGATACCACTTTATTTCAATAAGCTCAAGAGAAAAAGTTTCTAAATAAGCCCAAGGGAAAAAGTTTCTACAACAGTAATTAATAGTGTGGGTAGTTGCGAAATAAAGAGAGGTCATTTAAGGGTAAACACATCAACAGAAATATATATATAACTTAAAAGCACCTCCATTAACCTAACTTTTTTCTTATTCTTCTTCGCTTCATCCCCAAGAAACAAACACTCATTCTTGTGTTTGATCTTTATCTCTCTAGATCCCATCTGTTTCTTGAGTTTCATCATGGAGGCAGTTTATGATCAAACCGGCGACGAACTGAACAATGCAGAAGAGGAAGTAATAATTTCACGTTTTCTGAAGCGTATGATCGTTAACGGAGATGCCTGGCCTGAGCACTTCATCGAAGACGTAGACGTGTTCAACAAGAATCCAAATGTAGAGTTCGAGTCTCAGACTCCTACCTTCGTGATCGTTAAACCAAGAACAGAGAGTTGTGGTAAAACCGATGGATGTGAATCGGGTTGTTGGAGGATCATTGGTCGTGATAAACTGATAAAATCGGAGGACACTGGAAAGATTCTAGGGTTCAAGAAAATTCTCAAGTTCTGCTTAATGTCGGAACCAAGAGAATACAAGAGAAGCTGGGTAATGGAAGAGTATAGGGTTGTCGATAAGAAAGATTATGTGATTTGCAAGATTCGGTCTCTGTTCCGAGCCGAGATCAGTAGCTTGCTAGCTAAGCATTTCTCGTATCTCTCCACTACTAGATCCGTACCTATTCCTACAGATCTATCGTTGCCAGCTTATGGATTCTATTCACCCGATCCTCATGAGGAGGGTTCATCTTATCTGCTGACGATGATGAATTATTATGGAAACACTTGGCCTAGTTTCGTTACCAACAACGTGTACCGTTTGCATCCATTGGCGCTTGTGCATACTTTAGATCAGATGTTTCAACGACCCACATTGCGTTACTGATTCTGCTAATTACTACGACCCACATTATCGGAGCCTAATCTTGAAGCATAGAATCAAATAGAAGTTATAATTATTTTTTAAGATTCATAGATTAATAGGTTTTATTGTTTTTATTTTTTTGGTCACATCTTTTTCAAAAGTAATAGAGCCAATCACAATCATTGAAAAGATGACAAGTTCTAGTTACTAGCTATTTTGTTTTTGCACAATAAATTCTATGCGATGTATTTGTGGAATTGTCCTACATATATGGAAAATGGTCAATTCATACATAATTATGATTATGATTATTTATTATACATACATAAACTAGTAAGTTGTACTGATATATTCTTAATCAGTACAATAAAAATCTTTGTGTATTTTGAGAGAGTGACTCATCAGCTTTTGAGAGAGTGACACATAGTCAATCAAAACAGTTTAAATAATACAACTCAGTTTTTTTAAGCTTTGTAAAGGTAACACCTCATTTAAAATAGGTAGCCAACCAAAAAATTTCAAAGAATACATCTCATCTATTTTTTCTCAACTCATCATCCTCTTCCTCCTTAATTATATACAAAAAGGGTTTTGTCAACCTTCCTAAATATATATAATCTTATTTCAAATTAAATATGATGTTTGTAATGAAATAATTTGATAGATTACGATAACAATAAAATTAAATAATTCTAATACAAGAGTATATAAAATAAAAAGACATGAATGTTAAACATATACAACATGTAAAATCATTTGAAAATTAGTTCTTAGTGTAACATATACGTGATATATTTTACGAAAAGTTATGATAAAGAGACGTAATTCTCATAAGTATTTATTAAGATTTCTATCAATAATATGAAAAAATTACGGTGAAAATCATTCACTAAAGATTAGATTACTTGCAAAATTAAAGTCAAAAATTTCTAGTGAATAACAACGAAGTTACTAGATTCTTAAGCCGTTTCGAGCACCTTTAAATTTAATATTATATTAATATTTTTCATATAATTTCATTGCAAAAATAAATTTTGAACTATAAAAAATTTGAAGAAATGATATGAAAACAAGTGTGATATCGATTTTTTTTAAGAAAATATTTATAGAATATAATTGCATCTCTCTTCTACTTTAATTAAATCAGTTAATACAAAATAATTAATCCATACAAAATCCCGCAACGTAGCGCGAGTATATACATAGTTATATTAAATCTTCTTCCTCTTAAATAAAATCAAAATTAGAGACTTAGAGTTAATACTTATTCAATTAAAATATGTAGAACTAGCTGGAAACAATAGATTTCAATAGTACCACTTATAATCTAGCGAGATTCTTCGCTTAATTTGTTTCGACAAACATGTTAATGCTAAAATCTTGATTGTTTATAAATTTTCTTATGATGATTATGGTTGCTAGCATTGAGTTATTGCTACGTAACAACTAAAGATAAAATGATAATTTCACGTAACATCTAAGGATAAAAAACATAATTTCACAAACAAAAATTGTCAATTTTGATATGCATAGATGAGAGTTGTAGACGCCCTAACGTGTCATTGTATCGAGCCACATATTTACCAACAACTTACCCAAGAGATCTGTCTTCTAAGGTTTAATTTCATAAACTAGTAAACAACTTAGTATGACTTTTCGAATTTAGTAAACAGTTTTACTTTTTATAATATGCAATGCAATTTTTACTTTCGTATTAATAAATAATCAATATGTGTTATGTGATAATAATCCATTATGTCACGACAGTTCTTGACATTATTTTGTATGATTCTAAAAGCTTCCGTCTACTAAAATGAGTGCATAATTTATCGTTTGTTATTTAAAAAAGTTTGATGTTGTCTATTTTGACGAGTATAAACTCTCATTTTCAAGTCATCAGTAAATACAGTTGAAGTTAATTTAAGGGTTTCTTGCTAAACTAAACCCTTATTTGAAGTCAATTCCAAAACTAGATTTATCTTCCTTTTATTTTCAAAATGTCTTAAATTACCCTTTCAAACTTTTTTTTTTTACAAAAATACCTAGCGCAGATTTCACAAGAGAAGTCTAGTAGCTGGGTTTGAAAAATAATAACCCAAAGATTCTCACATAATTACGAAACTGCTATCTTCTTCAATAGCTCCTAACCACCATTACCAACAAAAATTGAGCTCTAAATGCTCAACCAACTGAATTAAGAGATATTAAAGCTCTATAATCAATCTAAAAACTCTATTTTTCTCGATCTCCTCTCTCATTCTCTCTCATTCTCTCTCATTCTCTCTCATTCTCTCTCATTTCAACCATTAAACTCTAAAATCTCTTTCTCAAAATTCACCATTCTTAGATCTTGCTATTTACTAAGATTCATGAATAATAACGCTTGGATTTCTTGAGTATTGGTGGTGTGAGCAGTTCTTGGCCGTCGACGAAGCTAAAAACAAGATCAAACCGAAATTTGGTAATTTTTTCTTCATTTTCACTAATTTTCCAGAAGGCAGGCTTCTCAGGTGAAGTCTCAATAGTCAACTGGGGGTTAGTTTTATAATTGACTTTTTGCTTCACAGAATTCACGATGGAAGTCTCAAGTTTTCTTTTGAAAACAAAAAAACAGTCTTCAGACTTCACATATGAAGTCTGTGTACATGAAGTTAGTTTTGCAATTGACCGTAAGTTTGACTTTTATTTTAGACTTCTCCTCTGAAGTCTGTGAAAAGGAAGGGTTAGTTTTGCAATTGACCTGAACAAAGACTTTTTATCAAGACTTCACCTGAGAAGTCTACTTGAAAAAGGAGGTACTTTTGCATTTGATCAAAATTTTGAAACATTGACTATTGATAGACTTCTCAGATGAAGTCTGCAACCATCGGAAATTCTGGAATTAAAAAATTAATTTTTTTTGGTCAATTGCAAAAGTAACCCTTTTTCTACTCAGACTTCTCAGGCGAAGTCTCATGTAAAAGTTAAACTCTAGTCAATTGCAAAACTAGACCCTACTTTATGGGTAGACATCGCCGGAGAAGTCTCTGAAGGCAAAAAGACTTCATCGTGGAAGTCTCATTACGTAATAGACTTTGCGTGTGATGAGACTTCCCAGATGAAGTCTAATGAAAAAGTAAAAGCTGTGGTCAATTGCAAAACTAGACAGCTCTGATCAAACTCCACAGCTCTGATCAAACCCTGATTATCAAACACAATCAAAACTTAAAACATCACAAACACGATCAAACACAATCATTATCAAACACAATCAAAACATCACAAACAAATTCAATCAAAACATACCTTCTAACGATCCGATACCAAAATATATCCTTCACCATCTTCTAATCCCAAGTCAACCTTGATCTTGTTTACAAACCACAACCAGTTAGCTCCATTCTCCACTTGCACCACACCCCATGCCACTGGATATATGGCATTGTCTGCATCTCTCCCTAAGGCTACCAATAACTGACCTTTAGTTTTTCCCCTTAAGAAACATCCATCTACTCCTAACATTGGCCTACAGCTATCCTTCCATGTCCTTCTAATCGTGTCAAAACACACATAAAACCTATTGAAAATATCCAAACCTTCCTCATTAGTCATTGTGTCAATCTCCACTGAGGATCCTGGATTTGATACCTCTATCTCAGCACCAAAATCNTCAAAGCTTTTTGTCTAGCTTTCTGACATTGAGGCCTTGACAGACTAATCTTCCATTTCTCAAACATAAGTTCTTCTATCTTCATTGGCATGTAGTAATCTGGAGCTTCACGGATCTTATCAACGAAAAGTCTAGCAATTACAGGCACTTTAATCATCTCACAAACCCCATTAGGCGTACAGCTATGCACATTCTTCAATACCTTAACTTGCCACTTAGAAGTCTTAGCATGCATCGAACAATAGACCCTTCAGCTACAACCCTCTCCTACACAACAATACCCTATCTTCCTTTTATCATACCTGTACTGCTTGATGTTCTGACCAGAGTGAAGTGCATTGTCGAGGACTGTTTCCTTAAAAGCGATTTTGTTGAAGAAGACTTGCCCAATGTATAAATGCCCATTATTGCGGTTGAAATTGTTGCCATCTCTCCTGTGAACCTCTTCTTCTTCATCGCTTTCACTATCAGGATATACATTGTGTCGAATCGGCGGTTCGTCAACAAACTCCGCCATGGCTACATCGAGGTTGTACTCATTTTGTGCAGCCTGGTCCTCCAAGTCTTCATCGTCAGGTTCATCGTCAATTGGAACATGGTTCGCTGGAACTAACGCCATGAGAAAGAATCTGGATTAGCTTGATTTGATTTCGGAAATTAGGGTTCTACAGATAGGGAAATTGGGGATTTTGGGGATTAAGTTTCTTCGATTTGGGGATTTTTCGATTTGGGGATTTTTCGATTTGGGGATTTTGGGCTAAGTCGGGTTTAGGGTATGGTTTAATTAGGTTAATATCGGTTAAAAGTTTGAGTTAAACGTAATTGGTCGGGTATTATGAGTGGTTTAACGATTGAACCGATTAAACCCAGAATTAGGGGGAAATAGGATGTAAGTTGGAAAATGGGTGGAAAAAGGATGTAAGTTGGGTGATATGTGTATTTGGGCAGAGGGTCAAACTTCGGGTGGTTTGGTTCTTATATTGATCATCCTGTGTGGATTTAGGTCGTCGGCCCAACTTTTTTTAAACTACTTATATGAGACCTTGTATCAATAACACCAACATATGCATGATCCCTAAAATATTTGAACCTGTAACTCTCGGTGATTACCGCCCTATAAGATTATGTAATGTTGTGTACAAGAACATTTCTAAATGTCTTGTTATGAGATTAAAACGCCACCTGGAATCCATTGTTTTAGATTCACAAGCAGTGTTTATTCCGGGTCATCTTATTTCGGATAATGTGTTGATTGCTCATGATATAATGCACTCGCTTAAAGTTCGTAAAAGGGTCTCTCAAACTTACATGACGGTGAAAACCGATGTAAGTAAAGCTTACGATAGGTTTGAATGGGACTTTCTTGAGACCATTATGCATTTATTTGGGTTTTCAGAAACTTGGATTGGTTGAGTTATGTCTACATTTCGTATGGTTCAATATTCAATTCTAATCAATGGTTTTCCTTTTGGACGAGTTTTACCGGAGAGGGGTATTAGACAAGGGGATCCGCTATCACCATATCTATTTATCTCATGTGTTAAAATTTAAGCCACCTCATAACGGCTAAAGTGTCTTATGGTCATTTACGGGGAGTAAAAATTGGTAATGAGGTCCCAACCATCACCCATTTACAATTTGTTACAATTTGATGATGAATCCCTCTTTTTTTTTGTCTAGCAAACAATCAGAACTGTCAAGCTCGATGGTTTCGAGGTTTATGAATATTACTCTGGCAAAAAAAAAAATATTTCAAAATCTTTAATCACCTTTGGTTTACGGGTTCATGGGCAGCGACAAGATTCTATGAAACAAATTCTTGGCATACCAAATCATGGTGGAGGCGGAAAATACTTAGGTCTTTCCGAAGAGTTTGGTAAAGCAAAGAAGGAGATGTTCGAGTATATTATTGATAAAGTTCAACAACAGACTTCAAATTGAAGTACTAAGTTTCTTTCGCAAGCAAGCAAGGAGGTGCTTATAAAATCAGTGGCTCTAGCTTTGCATGTATACTCCAAGTCATGTTTTAAATTACCTTTGGGCATTGTATATGAGATTGAGTCTCTTCTTATGCGATTTTGGTGGAAAAAGAGCACCGATATAGACATAGTATTCTGTGGATTGCTTGGAAGGGCTTACAACACTCCAAAAAATAGGGAGGCTTGGCATTTTGTGATCTTGCAAAGTTTAACGATGCTTTATTGGCCAACCAAGCTTGGCGTCTTCTTCGGCACCCTACTTCTCTATTTTTACGTTTTATGAAAGATCTATATTATAGGGATACTTCTCTTTTAGATGCTACTCCTTCCAAACTTCAATCTTATGGTTGGTCCTCCATTTTAAATGGTATTTATCTATTGAAGAAAGGTTCTCGTTTCTTGCTTGGTGACGGCACATCTATCCGAGTTGGAGTTGATAATATAATATTGGCACATCCTCCTTGTCCGGTTGGTGCGGCTGTTACAAGCCACAATTTTAAGATCCAAGATTTTATTGCAACTATGGGCTCCTCTAATGTCTAGAATGCTTCTCTTATTAATGATTTTGTTGCCTGTGAGGATTGTGATGCTTTACAAAAAATATATCTTCCCTCTCGTGCTCAACCAGATAGACTAATATGGCACTATAACAAATCCAGTGAGTATTCGGTCCGTTCGAGTTATTAGCTAGCTACCCATGATCCTTGTCATGATGGTGATCCCATTCCTATACCACCAGGCCCGGTTGCTTTAAAAAGTAGGATTTGGCGTTTACGTATTTTGCCTAAAATCAAATATTTTCTTTGGCAAGTCTTGTCTCAAGCCTTAGGAACGGCAACAAGACTTGATTCTTGGGGTGTACCAGTTGATCATTTATGTCCAGATGCCATATTGATGTTGAGAGTGTAAATTACACACTCTTCCTATGTCATGCATCGACTTTAGTGTGAAATCATGAGTGACTCCCCTTCCTATTCAAGTTTCTTCACAGTCTTGTGCTGAGAATATTACAACCTTGTAATCATGAGTGACATTGAGGATGCTCCTCTTGGGCATCAGCTTCTATGGCTTATTTGGAAAGCTCGTAATAATTTCATTTTCAATAACCTCAAAGAGAATCCGGCTCGTTTAATTTTTTTGGTAATTCTAAATATTGAGAGTAAATTTCATTAGATACTTAGAGCTTTGATTCAAACTAAAATACTAATACGATAATATTTTTGTACCTTTTTCATTGATTTGGCCGCTTCACTAATTAAGGATAAATATATCCGTTTTAAAAAATGATAATTTTAGTGGAAGATATGAACAGAAAGATTCTTGTTTTATATCCAATTTTTTGTTAATCCTACATACATTATTTAAGGGTGTTTTAATCATAAATTAAGATTTTTTTCTTACTACATCTGTATTGAAATGAATTTATACAGATCTTTGATCTATTCTAAAAGGCTGAGATCTCCTTAAGCAAGGACTTGTTATATTATTGGAGATGGATCTTTAATCAATGTTTGGGCCGATCCTTGGCTCCCATTAAATTCTCCAAGACCACCACGGGCTAGAGAAGGGCATCAAATTGATTATATGGTAAGAGAGTGGATTCAACCTATTGGTTTAGGAAGGAATGACCGAAAATCCGAGATTATGTTGTTGAAAAAGATGTCAATCACATTTTATCTATCAAGTTGTGTTCTAAGGCAACCTTAAACTTGTTGGGTTGGCATTATACCAAGGATGGTCTATATAATGTTAAATCTTCGTATTGGCTGGCTAATCAAGTTTATCGGGAACAAAATGTCCAGCCTCCTCAAGGTAACATTGCCCTCAAAATTAATATTTGGAAACTTAAGATGGCTCCAAAAGTTAAACTTCCTTTGGAAAGTACTCTCTGGAGCCATTGCATCAGGATACAATTAAGGAGACGTCATATAAACGATCAATCCATGTGCCGTCAATGTTGTCAGGTTGAGGAATCTGCTAAACACATTTGCTTTGATTGTTTCATGCATCTCGACCAATAGCTACCAATAATATACCATTCATCACACCTCTAGTGAAAGTACCATCAACTCTGATTGCTCGAGTAATTAACCCAAAATACTTTAACTTAAGGGCACGGTGAAGTGCGCAGTAGTATGTTCAGGGTCGATCCACAAGAACTAATGATACTCTATAAATTTGCGAAATTCGTAAATAGCTAAAACGTAGAAAACTTGTTTTAGTTTTCAGAAGAATTGTGAATAAAAATGCAAAGACTAAACGATGTAAGTTATATAATAAAAAAATTAGGTCATAGGGTAATTCAGAGAATCAATGATCAATGGGATAAATACAGCAACACCTCATCATTTAAAGACTGTTCTCAAACATGAACACTAAAATAGACTAATTCTCTTTCATGACATTAATCTCTAAACTTGACTAATCGATTTTACAAAATGTCGTTTGAGACTTCTTAGTCAAATTAGCATTATCAATCGAGTTCACTGTGTTCATAATAGTTCTTATCATCAATTGTCGTTTTCTAAGAGCATATTGCTCAATTCACACTTGTTCATGCATTTTATCGAACATTTTCATGCATAGAAAAACCTAAGGTATAAAACAGGGTGATCAATCCGATTCTAGTGTTAAAAATATGTGATTTGAAGAACCTAAACAGTTAGAGTTTCATAAAAGCAATCAAATCATCAACTATTGAATCCCCTACTTAGAACCCTAAAACCCAATTAAGAAACTACTCACACATAATAGTTAGATCAACAAAAAGAGAAAGAGATTTAGAAAACATAATGAAATTGCAATAGATTAAGGTTTAAAAAATCTTCTCCAAATTGCTAGAAATGATGAAATCTCTAATACAAGGAGTAGCTTAGGTGGAAGTTTCTCCAGAAAATAGAAAAAGGTAGAAAATAAAAGATAGGTCTTAGGGTTTTTATACCCTCTTGTAAAAAGAAAAAAAAATATATAAGATAAGGATAATCAGTCGTAGATCGGATCGGTCGATCCTCCTTTGGATCGGTGGATCTCTCCCTTTGGTGCTCATCCGATCCATCGGTCGTTCTCCATCATGTCTAGCGCTAGCATTGTCCCGCACTTGTCCCAAAAAACGTGCAAATTAAAAACTTCCTATTCCTGCATAACTTCCAGTAACCTGCAAAAAACTCAAGACTCGACTGAAAAGACACTAAAAGACGCCAAAAAGATCTTGGGCTTTACGTCACACCAATGGTCTCATCAAAGATCTTCTTCCTCCTCAATCCGTTACAAGTGAAACCACTCAGATTTATGGCAACGCATTGTACTTCAAAGGATCCTGGGAAAACAAATTCGATAAGTCGATGACGGAACACAAACCTTTTCACCTTCTCAGTGGAACCTCAGTGTCTGTGCCATTCATGAGAAGCTCTGGGGATCAATACATTGAGGCTTATGATGGTTTCAAGGTCCTCAGGCTTCAATATCGACAAGGCTATGATAATACCAACCGCAGCTTCTCAATGTATTTCTATCTCCCGGACAAGAAAAGTGAATTTGATCATCTTTTGGAGACAATGACAGCTACTCCTAGTTTCTTGGATAGTCACATTCCGAGAGAAAGAGTTAAAGTTGGTGAAAACAGAATCCCAAAGTTTAAGATTGAATTCGGGTTTGAAGCTGCAAATGTTTTCTCTGACCTTGAGCTTAAAGTGTCAATGTACCAAAAAGCTTTGATTGAGATCGATGAAGAAGGTACTGAAGCTGCGGCTGCTACTGTTCTAATGCACTTTGGTGGTAGCATACGTCTACCGAAGAGGATAGATTTTGTGGCAGATCATCCATTTCTTTTCTTGATCAGAGAAGACAAAACCGGAACTGTTTTGTTAGCTGGTCAGATCTTTGATCCTGCACCGTGATAGGCTGATCAAGTCAAAGTCGGGGAAGACCATTGGTTTCAAGAAGGTTTTCAAGTTTTATGAAACGGATGAACGATATGGTCATGATCAAGAAGGAGAAGATGTCAAGGTAACATGGACTATAGAAGAGTATATATAGGCTTGGCCAAAAATTGAAGCGGAACAAAGTGTTGTGCGTTATCAAGGTCACGGTAGATAACTAGGGACTTTTACTCTTGACTTTTACTATATTTTTGTGTTTGAAACATCTATATATATTTCTCATGATTCATGAGGCTTGTGTTTCTTATTTCTCTATTCTATTTGGTTTAGAGGTTAATATGCTTTATTTCTTTTCCGTGGTTTGTGGTTGCAATTTTTCAAACACAAAATAACGCTAATCGCATACAATATACATATGCTGTGACTGTATTAGCATCAATAATAAACATCAGCTTAATTAGAGTCCTATTCATGGAGCTGTTTTTGGCTCTAGGTTTAGACACTATTATGCATACTTCTGTTCTAACTATACAAAACTACAAGGAAAAAAATAGATATGTAATTGGAGATTTTATAAATTTGCATTTTGAACTATCACTAAAATATTATAAGGACTTGTGTTTTGTGTGTGACAACGAAGTTTGACTGTTTGAAAGAGTTGTAAGGAATGAGAATTGCGTTACTGATTCTGCTAACTACGAGTACGACCCATATCATCGGAGCCTAATCTTGAAGAATAATATCAAATGGAAGTTTTATTTTTATTTTTAAGATTCATATATTAATAGGTTTTATTGTTTTAACATGAAAATAGTATGTCAGTTTTCTTTTCAAAAATAGTAATAGAGCCAATCACAATGATTGATAAACAATTCTAGTTTCTAGCTATTTTACACAATAAATTTTATGCGATGTATTCATTATTATATGGAAAATGGTCAATTCATACATAATTATGATTATGATTATTCATTATTATTCATACATAAAGTAGTAAGTTGTAGCGATATATATTCTTAATTTCATATTAAACATAATGTTATCTAGACTCACTCTTATTTGATTTATCTTATGCCAAAAATGACTTGATCAGTTCTTGGCAAATCATGCAATTTCGTTGGTAATTCGAAATACTGAGAATAAATTTCACTAGATGCTTAGAGCTTTGATTCAAACCAAAATACTAATACGATAATATTTATGTACTTTTTTCATATTTGGCTTTACTAATAATGGATAAATTATCCGTTTTTAACAACGATAATGGTGCCAAATATGAACAGAATACATTCTAGTTTTATATCCAATTTTCTGTTAATCTTGTTACTCCTACATACATTACTTAAGGTTTATTTTTAACTACAAATCAATAAATTTTTCTTTGACTACCAGGAAATATAACTATACACATCTCAACAAAACAACTATATATTCGTGGGCATTCTAATGTAAATTCTTACAAAACAAAGTTTATATACTTTGTCAAATCAATACTAATATAGATGACTAATAAATAATAATTTTTAAATGAAGATAAAGATAAATATAAATAATATCTTTACATATAAAAGTAAATATTCTAAGATATTGACTTATCCTTAAATCTCGATCGATCTGTTTGAGTATCTAATAATGCTGGCTTTATATATAGATAATACATGTGTACGCCGAGAAGAAAACTCAAAAGATGGATCCAGAAAGTAACAAACAAAAGCGTAAGATAATAGAAGTTGCAGATCCTCCTCTCGTAAAGAAGAAAAGGATCAACCTACCAATCTCAAGTTCTTCTTTGCCAGATATAGATGAGCAAGAAGCGATGAAGAAGCAAAAAGAGGTTGCTCTGTTCCTTGCGGGGAAAGTAATATCTACCATAGCCAAAAACTCTAACATGGTCTTCTCTCCGGCATCTATCAACCTCGCACTCACCATGGCCGCTGTTACCTTCGACAGCCAAACGCTAAGATCTTCCATCCTCTCCTTTCTTAGGTCTTCTTCCATTGACGAACTCATCGCAGGTTACCGCAAAATCGCTTTGGATGTCCTCGTCGACGGAAGCAAAAGAGGTGGCCCCAATATTGCGTCGGTTAAGGGAGTGTGGATGGAGAAATCGCTACCTGTTAACACCTCGTTCAATCATCTCTTTGAGCTTTTCTTCCGTGCTACTTTCGCTGAAGTTAATTTCCTATCCAATGTTAGTTTCTCCTTTCTCTAAGTTTTCATTTGATTAGGTCAAGAGCTTGTGTGAAATTATATAACAGAGCACTTAGAGATACTACATATCGAAATTACAGACATTTGATTCAATTTTTATGCTGTGATCTTTGCTTCGGTTCGGTTGTGTATTGTGATTATGGATATTTATTGTTTTGAAGGCCGAGGAAGTGCGTATGAAGGTGAATGCTTGGGCTTTACGTCGCACCAATGGTCTCATCAAAGATCTTTTCCCTCCTCAATCCGTTACAAGTGAAACCACTCGGATTTATGGCAACGCATTGTACTTCAAGGGATCCTGGGAAAACAAATTCGATAAGTCAATGACGGAACACAAACCTTTTCACCTTCTCAGTGGAACCTCAGTGTCTGTGCCATTCATGAGAAGCTCTGGGGATCAATACATTGAGGCTTATGATGGTTTCAAGGTCCTCAGGCTTCTGTATCGACAAGGCTATGATAATACCAACCGCAGCTTCTCAATGTATTTCTATCTCCCGGACAAGAAAGGTGAATTTGATCATCTTTTGGAGACAATGACAGCTACTCCTAGTTTCTTGGATAGTCACATTCCGAGAGAAAGAGTTAAAGTTGGTGAATTCAGAATCCCAAAGTTTAAGATTGAATTCGGGTTTGAAGCTGCAAATGTTTTCTCTGACCTTGAGCTTAAAGTGTCAATGTACCAAAAAGCTTTGATTGAGATCGATGAAGAAGGTACTGAAGCTGCGGCTGCTACTGTTCTAATGCACTTTGGTAATAGCATACGTCTACCGAAGAGGATAGATTTTGTGGCAGATCATCCGTTTCTTTTCTTGATTAGAGAAGACGAAACCGGAACTGTTTTGTTAGCTGGTCAGATCTTCGATCCTTCCATCTCTTCTTCTTCTGCCTAGGACCGGCTTTAACTGGATTAGAGTTTGGTATTTAAGATTTGGTTCTTTCTGTAGTTTTGGATTTTGTTATGATTTGCTACATTCTATTTGATCAGTTAGAACCGATTGAGATTGATTTGTTTCTGGTGGTTAGTTGTATTTAGGAAAATGACCATTGGATTGAAACCTAACTAGATTACTAGTGATGTGGTTAAATGACCCTGCATACAATGCTAAGCCACCAAATACCATAAGAACTAATGTTGCAAACAGAAGAGCGAGCATATGGATTCATACTGAAAAACAAACATCCAATGAAATTGAATATGCTATTCTTTTAGTTTATGCAACTTAATAATATACATCGAAGAAACATCAAATAAGTAAAAGAAAATAATTAACAAGTGAATTTGAGCTGCAAAAAAGAGTTAAAAGAACATCATACGAATTTCTCATTAACTCAAATGTGAGAATGTACAATTGTTTAAATAGGAACTTTGATCTTAGCTCACATCAAATAAGGAAAAGAAAATTAACAATTGATACAAAAATACTATGTACAAATATTACTTGTGGCTTTGGGGAGAGGGGAAATGAATATTAAATGATCTTTCGAATATTTTGGGACTTGGAATAGTTTTTTATTCTTTCTCCCATCCAGATTAGATGATTCAGGTGAATATTTATCCCTTATCACAAAGATTAAAGTTAAAGAAAACTTTGGAAAACCGTAAAAAAGTAAGAAGAATAGGGTAGTTGCGAAATAAAGACAAATATTAAAGGGTAAATTGGTCAACACGATAACTATATATAAACGGTACTCTCTTCTTAAGTCTCTTCTTCTTCGTCGCTTCATCCCCAAGAAACAAAATACTCATTCTTGTGTTTTCTTTTCTCTCTCTAGATCTCATGCATCTTTTTCTTAATCAAACGACTCCTACGTTAGACTCTGAAGATTCTGATAGTGAGTCTGTGTCTAAAGAAAATATTGCCAAGTATCTGTCTAAGAAAATCAAAAAGGAACTGATCAATGGAGACGAGGAGTTAAGAATCTGTGAATACCTGGGGTGGATGATCGCTGTCGGAGATTATTGGCCTGACAAATTCAAAGACGTAGACGTATTCAACAAGAATCCAAGTGAGTTATTCGACTCTCAGACTTCTAACTTTGTGGTCGTTAAACGAAGAACAGAGGATTGTGGTAAAACCGATGGATGTGAATCGGGTTGCTGGAGAGTCATTGGTCGTGATAAACTGGTAAAATATGAGGAGACTGGAAATATTATAGGGTTCAAGAAGATTCTCAAGTTCTGCAAGAAGACGAAACCTAGAGAATACAAGAGAACTTGGGTTATGGAAGAGTATAGGGTTGTCAGTAAGTGGAACTCGAAGCAAGATCAGGTGATTTGCAAGATTCGACTTCTGTTCCAAGCTGAAATCAGTTCCTTGCTAGCCAACCATTTCTCGTATCTCTCCACTACTAGATCCGTACCGATTCCTTCAAAAATAGTACTGCCAGCTTATGGATTCTATTCACTCGATCTTCAAGAGGAGGGTGCATATTATATGAAGACGATTATGAAATATGATGGAAAAAACTATTGGCCTAGCTACGTCACCAACAACGTGTACCGTTTGCATCCATTAACGCTTGTGGATCCTGAAGATAAGAAGTTCAAACGGTACGGGACCTGCATCTTCGTTAACCGGACGAAGACTTGTGGTATAACCGATGAATGCGATGGGGGAGATTACTGGAGGATCATAGAGGGTTATAGTGCGATCAAGTCAAGAACAGGGAAGGTTCTTGGTTACAAGAGGGTTTTTACATTTTGGGAAAATGAGGAACCAAGAAATGTTTCTCAAGGAAAAGGTTTGAAGGAATTTTGGACTATAGAAGAGTATAGGCTTTTCGAAGACGTGATGCAGAATAAAGTGTTGTGCGTTATCAAGAAGAGTTATCATTACCACTAAACCCAAAGGTAACTAGGGACTTTTAATTTACTTTGGATCTCATGATCGATCTAAGGCTACATACTAGATAGCTAGGAACGTTTTTGTCTTTAAAACATCTACAGAACTGATCATGATTCATGAGTCTTTGTGTTTTTTTTTGGTATTCCAACAATATAGTTTCTTATTTCTCTATCCAATTTGGTTTGTGGTTTGAGAGGAGAGGCTTGTGGTTGCAATTTATTACATACAGATTAATTACGCTAATTGCATTTAAACAACAGAGAAAATTTGAGCCCAAACATCGTTTATTGAAATTTGCCACTGGATCCTTTGAGATATTAAGTGTTGATGAGAGAATAAAACATTAGTGCTTAGAAAATATTGTATTGACTCTCATCAACACTTAATATGGTATCAGAGCAGGTTTGCTCCAAAGTTTTGATCTACCGATCAAACTTTTTTTTCATTTTTTTTTTCTATCTTTAAGTCATTGCTCTTCCATATTCAAGCTAAAGTGTCTCTGAATCTAAGCCCTAGAGCTTCCCTTTATTCAAGTCAATCATAGACCTCTGAATCTAAGTTTAAGTGCTTCTCAATTCAAAGTTATAACAACTTCTGAATCCAAGTCATCGTGCTTCTTATTTGTTATATTTTTTTTCCCTCAAAGCTTAAATACTTCAATAATCGTATTTTCATCAAATTACAAAAACAAATCTTAAGTCAAAGTGCTTCTCTTTCTTACGATTATCAAACACAGTTTTTTTTATCGATCTTCTTCTACTTCTTCATCATATTTTTCTTTTTGTTTCAACTGTTTTTATTTGATTTTTCCCAAAAAAAAAAGAAGAATACACAAACAAACTTTTCCGACGGTTCTGATTTTTCAAAGATTTAGTGCTCCTTAGATTTCTCCAGAATTTTCTCGAAAAAAAGGAGAAAAAGGAAAACAATCAATCAATCATCATCTGTTCAATCTCCATCGCTCCAAGCTTCTAAATATGCTGCTACTCAGCCATAGAAGATGTCATCAAAACGAGTTTTCGATCTCTGCAATCACGAAGCCACAAAGGAGGCTCACAACAATTAATCCACCTCACTCCATCACTGCCTTGAGCTTGAGGGGGCATGTAGAAGGATCCAGGATAACCAAAGAATATCTTTGTATATATTTCTAATAATTATCACATTTATGTATTTGTGTATATTAGAAAAGTAAATTAAATAGGTTTATTATCTCTTCTCTATATAAAGTCATGTATCATAATCATTAACATCAAGATAGTCAATACAATATTTTTTAAGCACTAATGTGTTATTCTCTCATCAACGCTTGATATGGATTAATATCCCACATCGGAAGTATGTTGACTAATATATAAGATATATGGGCCACTCCACTCATATCCAATTGGTTTTGAGTTGGAAGTTCATAGTCTTAACATGGTATCAGAGCCCGATCCATACAATCCAACCCGATCTGACCAAAATTGGTCCAATTATCGATCAGGCCCGAAAGTCATCGATCCAACCCCAAACGTATCGAGATTAATGGCCAAATGAGCCATCATCTCGAGGGGGCGTATTAGGGATTAATATCCCACATCGGAAATTGAAAAGGATCTTGACTAATATATAAGATATATGGCCACTCCACTCATAGCCAATTAATTTTGAATTGGAAGCCCATAATCTTTAGCATGAGAATGGTATGACGTGGAATACTATCGATCATTGAGTAAGGTTTTGATAACCTTTTGGATACTTTATTTTTTAAATTTAATTTGAGATTTGCTTCATCGGTTCTTTTACGCAAAACTGCAGCTTTCTTCCATTCTTATTTATATAGTATACTTTAATACTCTGTTTGTTCAACTTAGTTATATTGAAATTACAAAATCTGGTAAAAAAAGGCTGAGAGCTAGCTGTGGTCTAGACACTTATATGCATGCTCAAAACTGCAACTTTCTTCCATTTTTATTTATATAGTATACTTTAATCCAGAGAAAAAGAAGAGGGTAGTTGCGGAATAAAGAGAGATAACCAAGGGTGAATCAATCAATACGAAAATTGGATATAACGGTATATGAAGATAGTAACCTAAAATAGTAACTATCTTATTCTCTTAAAAGCTTTTATTGGTTCATTGATTTGTAAATGCATATGAGATTTAGAAATTTTTATTGAATTTAAAAAAAAAACATATAGATTTCGAAATAACATGTTTTACCCACGGATTTGAATTTTTATATTTTTCACTTTGAAATCCATTCAAATCCATTAAAAATCTCTTGTAGATTTTGAATCCAAACAATAATTCATTAAACGTATAACACATGATTTTAACTAGTATTTACAAATCAATGAATGTATAACACTTTATTTCGACAAAGATTTTTATATGAAAGATCCAATACGTGTGATTTTGTTTTGGATTTCTAAATCAATTAAAATCCATGAACCAATAAATCTCCTTTAATGAGTATCACTTGTAAAAAATGATATTAATTTTGCATCAGTTAGTACAAATAATGTTAATATTTACATCAGTTTATCAAATTGATGTTAATATTACAACGGCTATAATAAGTAAATTTAAGTGTTAATATCTGTTGTAAGTAAATGATGTTAAAAATTGATAAAATTTTAAATTAATTTTATGAAACAAATATTATTTAATTCACTAATTAATATGAAAGTAAACCATCAATTTCTTTTGAGAATAATAGTTACTTATTAAACTTTACACTATTTTGACACAGTGAAAAACACCAAGGTATATAAGAAAACTATGGAGCCAATTTTTTTTTTTTTCATGTGTGGAACAGATTTGGGAGGTAATCATCATTTAGCATCAGTTTGTTATTGATTTAATTTTTATACCATTTTCTAGATGATGTTTATTAAAATTAGTATACATTATTTAAGTGACGTAAATTCATATTCTTGTATGAATATATCTTTTGTATTGATACAAATAAATTGATGCACACCTTTGGTTTTTAATGATTAGATACATTATTCAATAGCATCCAAATCCGGTCACCCGTCCCATAAAACTCTAAACCTTGACCCACAACCGATACGTTTTTATCGACCAATTTATAAACTTGTGGAGGCGACCAATTTTCGATGAATGTGCTATATGCCTATATGCATGGTCTCCTTTTGAGGGTCAATTGTTGTACTGCCAGTCTGCCACTTAAAAATCAACTGCAGTCCTTAATGCCTTGTTTTTGATCTTTTTTTACAATTATATTTAAATCAAAATTCTTGGAAAAGACTAAATAACCTTTAAAACTCCAAAAATTTAAAAACTCAATCTACACTATCCGTACCCAAACCCGAGTATTTGATCCATGACCCAAAACTTATATCATTTTTTCTTCATTTATCCTCATGTAAAAAGTAAAGTGTAAAAGTTAAAGGTTTTGAAATTGAACCATCACCAAGACACTTCTCCGGCAAGCCAATCCAACCGAACACTCCAAATTCTTTCCTTCCTCCGTCCAGATTGTTTTCTTGAAGGTTAGTTTCCGTCGAACTTTGTTTGCTCCGTTCTCCGTCAAGCAACTGAGTCTCATAACTGTCGATTTTTGGAAAGGGAGTTTGTTGAGGTCCGAGTTTATTGTTTTCAGTAAATAGCTCGTGTAAAAGAAGGTGGTGTAGTCTATGAGTCAACAGAAGTAGTGAGTAAGGAAGTAGGAGTCGAAGTAGTGAGTAACTCAAAAGATTGTGATCAGGAGGTAGGAGTCGTTAATGAAACGGCGGAAGAGGTAAACTCAATTGAACAGGAAGTTGGTAAGGGAGAAAAAATATTAGCGGAGAGGATGAAGAAAAGGAAGAAGAAAACGGTGGTATAGATGAAGAAGATGTGGACGATGGAATGGTCCAACAAATATAGGTGACAATAATTTTCTTCTGAATCTGGCATAACTGGAACAAGTAATTAAGAGAGCAATGCTACGAATATGTGTATGAACTTGCAGGAATCCGAAGAGAATGATGAGACTGCTGGTAAGGATGAAGAAAAGGCAACTGAAGAAGAAACAACTTATGTGGGGGTAGGAAAGGATGATGTTCAAGATGATGGTGGTGAAACCAGGCAGTGTCCAGCACCAACACCATCTGACACTGAGGTATATAGTCCCCATTAGAAGTATTGAGAATGATTTTTCTGGTCCAAATAGTACAGTTGAAGTTTATTTTGTGTGCTTGGTAAAACTATTGATAACTGGAACAACTGAGTATGTATGTTTATAATCTGTGTATGAATTAGCAGGAAACGGATGATGATGACGATTCCCAACCAATACAGCTGGAGAAGCTGTTCTTTGGTCCAAGCTCGTACACCAAAGCATGTAAGCTAGGAATGATTGCCAAGAGTTTTCGGGCTCTTGTGCACAATTAAACCTATTGTGCTCTATACCTCAATCCTAAAGTTATGTCGTATGTAGCACTTAAGGTATCGAATCCACAGGGAAGGAAAGATAACACACTAGGAATGCAAGAAACTAATCGAGCTAAACGGTTGATGTTTTTGGTTTTTATGCTGTAAATAAAAGTAAATAAACAAGAAACTAAATACACGATGATTAAACAAGCAAATAAGAAACAGGAAAACTAAACAACTTAAACGAAATGCTTCAAAATAGCAAGAAACACAAAACACAAATGTAACTTCGAATTAAACAAGCAATGCAAAGCAAACTAGCAACTTAAACGGTTTAATTCAAATGATAAAAGTATGGACGGTTGGAATGGCAAACGATAAAGAATGAATGATGCTTCAATGAATGACAATTTCAACAAATGACTATGTTTCAACTTATGGCATGAATCACTTAACTAGATTAATCCACTCCCGTAGTACTAACCTTTTATAAATCGATTAAGAAGCTAGACTTCCGAATGCTCAAAACCGATTCATAAACAATGAACACAAACTCATATTAGCCATCAAATCCTCCTTAAAACTCAACTCCCGTTGGTTAAGGAATGGATACGCACACATAGATAGGGCGGATTGATTCTCAACACCTTCCGGGTGAGAATCAATCAAAAATCTAGAAAACTCTCTTTCGAAGCTCATTTCTAGCTTTAAGAACAATCTATATGTGAAGATAAACAATAATCAAACACCAAACATCACAAATCAAGCATCAACCATCCTAAATCTTCCAAACCAACCATCCAAAACAAGTCTACTCACACATAATCAAATGACAAAAATAAACCGTACAAATGATAGAAAACGAAGACATAATTGAGATTATATAAAAATATTTGACAAATCTTCAATACATAAGAGTAGATCTAAGTTTTAAAAGCTTAAAAATATGAAAACTAGAGAGAAAATGAAAGAGAAGACTCAGGTTCTTCCAGAAAAGTCGTCCTTCCTAGTGGTTACATGCTTTTAGGCTTTTATAGTAGAGGGTTCGCAAGTGGAGAAAACAGAGAAAATAGTCAAAAATCGGTTGTGAAAATCGATCATGGAAATCGACCTTGGGTCGATTTTTGCTCCCAGGTGTATTCCTCAGCCATTTTGCCGAACGGTCACGGAAATCGGTTTCGGACCGATTTTTGACATGTCTTCACTAAATCGGGCATAACTTTTGAACCACGTATCCAAATGCTCTGACATTACTTCCATTGGAAAGCTAACTCAATTTCCCATCTTTTTTATGAAGAGCGTTGAAGCTAAATCGCAGTGGAAAACGTTCATCTGAGTCGATCTTTGAGATACTTGGGGCCAGTTCTGCATCATTGTTTTCTCCTTTTCCATCTAAAAGTGCATCTCCCATTATTACAACCTGAAAACATTCAAAACACACAAAACACACACCAAATACACACAAAAACACAAAAGAACTTCTAAAATGCAAAAATACTTATTTAGACACTAAATGCATCAAAACACAAAGAAAAAGCTAATAAAACACAATAAAATGGATATTTACAACTATGATAAAGTGATAAAATGTATAGTTATCACACCCCCAGACTTGCCTTTTGCTTGTCCTCAAGCAAACAAGAATCGACAAACCGAGAATGGTTCGATGCATTCAATATGATAGCCCAACAGAATGCCACGACATTGCTTAAACGTATCTCAATGTGACTCTAACTTCTCAAGACTTATCACGACTCTAGATCCAAAACAAATACATGCATGCCTTCTCGTCAATCAACTCCCTACATTCAGTTTTTATTCAAGCATGAATTCTTATTTATGGGCAATAGATATACTCCAATTGGCTTGGTGGAAAAAGGTTGTTATGTATAAGCGGCGGTTTATGTATTTGTGGTTACTCTCAAAATCAAACGCAAGTCATTATACAAAAGCAATAGAGAATGAGAAACAATTTATGCATACAAGATGTTCTTCCATTGTTCTACCCATCCTAAAGCTTTTCGTCTAATTTTCAAACTTGACTAGCAATTGTATTTTCCTTTTCGAAACTTTTCTTAACCACAAATTCTTCTAAACTCAACCCACCAATATTATCAATCCACAATCCTTTCAACACCTTAGCTACTAGGAAATACTCTTCTCATCTCTTGTTTTTTTTCTTTCCTTTTATTCTCTTTTGATGCTTTTCGCAAGAGCATTTTTCGTTTTAACTCTCTATTCCCTAGAACTTTTTAGTACAACATGGTTTTTCTACCTCTTTTTCAATCTCATTATTCTTTTCAAACCAATCCCATCAATCCCAACCAATAACCTTCACAAAACCTAACAATTAGAAGAAAGAGCTTGTCGTTTCTATCTCGAAAGATTTTGTACATGAATGCGTATAGAAAAGACCTCACTCAACAATATACACATTGGTTTTAAAGAAAGGTTTAGGGTTTTGGGTGTGGAACCATCTTAAAGAGGAAGATGGCCATTCGAGTTAACAAGTTTGGTACAAAAGGATAAGATCACTCGAATGTTCATGTAAAACCATGGTTAAGATCTAAAGCCCATAAGCAAGATGAATTAAGTTTGATTATGCCTAATAAAGATGGAGTTGATATCAAATTAAGCATACATAATATGTATGGATTTCAAGTTTAAAGATCAAAGTGCGAAGTTTTCAAGTCTTTCGAAATCGTTCAAGCAATGTAAAACCATCATCGAGGGCATCATAATGAAATTATTATATATATATATATATATATATATATATTTTAAAGACATAAAATCACAATGCTATCAAAACACACAACTCAAAATATAAAACAAAAATCAAAACAAAAGCCCCTCCCCCAGACTTGCTTCACACCATCTCGGTGTGAGAACAAATCCAAAAGAAGATGCTGGACAAACTAAAAGAAAGCAAAATTATTAAATAGAAATACCTGGTGGGTTGCCTCCCACAAAGCGCTTGGTTAAGGTCTATAGCTTGACCACTCAACACAATATTAATCATAAGAATCATAAGGTTGAGCCAATGGACCTTTTGTCCTTCTCTTGTTAGCACAAAAAATGATACGTACCAAGTAACACACAATTGTCCATGGTAAGTAGATAAAATTCACATTAAGGAAAATTACTACAAATGTAGCATATGCTTTGAAATATTCCTTAATGGTTGAATGCTCATGAGGTTCAAATGCATTTGGAGGAAAGATAAAGTCAATTTCTTGTTTAAACGAGGTTTTAACAAAATAATCTACTTCATCCCCATTAATCTCATATAACACAATATCTCCATCCATATAATCAACTTCTTGATCTTCAATATCATGTAAAATTTTATCAATATCAATCACAACTCCTAGGTGAGAATCTTCAAGAAGAGGTCTAGATATTTCAAGCATTGAAAACTTACACTCGAGATCATGAACATTCAAAGCATAATGATATTCAATATCAAAACATATTTNTTCACTTACTTGCTTTGCAGCTTTGTAGATGGAGATTGTAATGAACAAACGCCAATTCTTCCAGATGCTTTTCATCACAGTGGCTCATTCCTTTAGTGAGCAACAACTTCTCTGCTAAGCCTCTCTTCAGCTTGAACTTTGAAGCACCTTCACATGTCTGGCTCAGAATCTTAATAGAGAAAGTGAAAAGATAACAAAGATCTGGTTTCTGTAAAGTGACACCTCTCTTCAGCTTGATCAAATATAAATAACAAATATAACAAGATCTGGTTTCTGTAAAGTGAAAAGATCATGATCAAAGCCTCCAACATCAACCAGAATAAACAAAAGACTTCAAGACAACAGCACATACCTCAGCAGGTGTCAACAATAATAAGATCACAGTTTACACAGTCAACAATAATAAGATCCAAAACTACAAACAGCATAGTCACAGTTATTTGCAAATAGAAACAAAAGCTAACTGAAGACTATTAAAGATTCCAATGGTTTTAGCAACACCATTCATAATAGTACTCCAGTAACAAAAAAGGTGCCAAGCATAACAACAAAGAACATAGAACAACAAACACCAAACCGCAAACATTTAAACTAGATAAAAACACATACTTATGACAACATATCCGTAATTAGCTTGTTCTTTAGCGCCATTTCTATATCAGAAAGTGGCTCTATTTTTGAGAGGAGGATGTCAAGTAACTTATTCTTAGAAAGCTTCTCTTTCATTTCCAAATCCTTTTGCTTTATCTCCCACATGCTTTGTAAATCCATCAGTTCCTTGCCTGCTTCTTTCCCAATCCTCTTAGCCGCTTTCTTAGATGCCTTAACACCAGGCGGACGACCCATTGATACATCCTCTCCTGGGCTTGCTGGTTGAGAGGTTGCAGACTGTGATGGACTCTCATGAAACTTTCTTCTTTTTGAACTCGCACCAGCTTTAACAGACGCATTAGAACACCATTTCTGGTCATGGCGAAGCTCCCTCCATGCGTGATCAAGTGTGAACTTGATCTGGTGATCATTGAAAAATATTTCATGAGCTGCTTTCATAACATCGTTCTCATTATGGCCGCTTGATTTCTCCTTCGTTGCAACCTCATAGCAGCCAACAAACTTGCACACTTGATCATTTATCCTCCCCCACCTTTGCTTACAGTGACTGGCCTCTCTTTTTTGCTCTCCAACGAGTTGTGGACATGAGTTAAAGTACGCTTCAATGCGTTTCCAAAATGCTCTAGCTTTTTGCTCATTCCCAACAATTGGATCCTTGCTGGTATTCAACCATGCACTAATGAGAACAACATCATCCTTCGGAGTCCATTTCCTTCTTTCATTACGCTCCTCAACAACTAAACTTGGATCATCAGAACATTGGCTACTAAACAGAGGGACTTCTGATGATCCAAGATCTATACTAGCCGAGTAACTCTCATTAACTAGTTGACTAGTTAAGAGGTTTACAAAGCCAGCAGATTGACTAGAATCCATATCCTAGTTTGAGTGTTAAGTGGTATAAAGTGTTTAAAAGAAAGAAGTTTTAGAACAAAGAAGCGATTGTGTGATTGTTTTAAGTGTTTAAGTGTTAAAATAGGAGATTGTGTTTAAGGGTTAGGTTTAAGTGTTTAAGTGTGACATGACAAGCATTGATCAGCTTTAACTCTCAACTCTTTACCTAATAAACAGCTAACAAGCATAAACAACTACCAGGCATTGATCACAACTAATAAGCATTTATCACAGCTAACAGGACCATAATGCAACCAATGTTTATAATAGCATTAGACAGTAATGCAACCAATGTTTACTTGTTTACCTGAACCTGAAGGCTCAAGAAATTCTTTCACCACAAAAGAGTATTTTCAATGGCTTACCTTTCTTTGCTGGCGTATCATACTTGACAAATCCGTATATGGAAGCTTTGGATCAATTTTGCATTCCATAAGGAGACCACCATCATAGTCTTTGATGAACCTAAGAAAATTCCAAAGTTTTTATTTGCAAAAGTAAGTTCAAAGATGTAGAAGCGAATGATAAGCCAAATTTTGAAATAGCATAACCAGCTAGGGAATAAAATGCTTTTATTTACAGTTACAGAATATTCTACTCGAAAAGTAAGCTGTGCTTGATGATATTATAAGATAACAGGTCAATATACTACTCTCTTTTAGTCTAAAGTAAAGGGAAAAAACTGTATAAGAGTTTTAATATATATATTTTGGAGAAAATCATCACTAGTAGTATATCATTGGGGTCAAAAGATGGGAAGAGTTATGCGAAAACCTCACCTGTGATATGGACGATACGTGATACCACCTACAACTAGATTTCCTCTTAGGACCATAACAGACTTATGTTTCCTGGGAAAATAACATAAGTTACAGACATTAGAATGTTTACCATTTGCCATTGTTTGATATAAAAATGTCATGTAACACTTTAGTTTAGCATGTTTACCTATCCATCAGAAGACGAACAATGTACTCCTTGGGCATATTAGGCAACTGTCTAGCAAAGATGTTCTTCAATCCAACCAAGCTGGAAAACATTCAACAAATTATTCAGAAAAACTCAGAGCTGATTAGAAGCTGAAAATTCTCTGGCAGGAGACTATTGAGGGAAGGAATTACCACATCATATGCTCATCATTGCAATCATTTGAGTAACAAACAAATTTGAGTCGTCCTGCTTGCTCCTAAAAGAAAGATACCACCAAATATTTCAATGGTGATTCTCTGAACTCATCTAGTAATGTAATTCATTGGCATAAATCAAGCCTATAAAGATAGGATCCAGTGATAAGCTACCTCTCTCTTCAAAGTCTCTTCTCTCGCAATGTAAGCCCCGCTAGTCTGAAAATTCTCCGCCAATACCTTAACAGACTCATCCTTCGGCACCAGCCCTGAGATTGAGCTTCCTCCAACGGTTCCACTCACACCAGTCCCAACCACAGATGATCCACCATCTTTTACGCCATCAGAGCTCTCAAGCTTAACCGTGGAGCTCTCCGTCTTCAGCTTAGTGTTGCGAGTCGAACCGTTGACTCCTGAACTGGAATCAAGTCGTGCGGTCGTGAATGCGCGGATGGAAGAGTCCTGGTCCTGTTCAGGAGCAAATTCGTCCTCATCATCGTCCACGACGATATCCTCTGATTCCTCAGGGTCTGAATCGGTATCTGCGCCGCGTGCAGATATGCTCTCGAGTTCATCGTTGGAGGTCAAGGCACCGTCGCGAGTATCGGCAGAGAAGGAGGAAGGAGGGAAAGAGGTAGAAGGAGGAACGTGGTCTTCAGACGCCGCTGCATTAGCCGCCGTGGTGGCGGCGAGCTTGCGCTTGTGGAGAGAAGAAGTGACGGAAGCGGAGGCCGAATGAGAAGGAGAAGGAGTCTGAGAGCTGCGTGATCGGTTGGCCGCGTTGAGATGGGAAGAGTGAGAGTCCATTGAAGCAGAATAGTGAAGGTGATTGAGCAAATCCGCTTTCTTTGGTTCCTGAAAACTTCTTTCTTTAAACACTTTTATACCACTAAACACTTCAAAACAAAGATAAAAAATATAAAAAATGAAATGTTCATATTTCGTTTGTAATGAAGTTGTTTTTACAATAAAACCTTACAAAAACTAAATATGAAATCGTATTAATTAATTAGAAACAAAATAACGCTGTTAGAAAGAAGAAAAATACATATAGAATCGATTTAAAATGTCAGATTACAACACGATTATTTATGTTAATAAAAAAAAGA
>SMJT01000012.1:362596-446041 GCA_004349715.1 Crucihimalaya himalaica | reverse complement strand
GATTGTGTGATTGTTTTAAGTGTTTAAGTGTTAAAATAGGAGATTGTGTTTAAGGGTTAGGTTTAAGTGTTTAAGTGTGACATGACAAGCATTGATCAGCTTTAACTCTCAACTCTTTACCTAATAAACAGCTAACAAGCATAAACAACTACCAGGCATTGATCACAACTAATAAGCATTTATCACAGCTAACAGGACCATAATGCAACCAATGTTTATAATAGCATTAGACAGTAATGCAACCAATGTTTACTTGTTTACCTGAACCTGAAGGCTCAAGAAATTCTTTCACCACAAAAGAGTATTTTCAATGGCTTACCTTTCTTTGCTGGCGTATCATACTTGACAAATCCGTATATGGAAGCTTTGGATCAATTTTGCATTCCATAAGGAGACCACCATCATAGTCTTTGATGAACCTAAGAAAATTCCAAAGTTTTTATTTGCAAAAGTAAGTTCAAAGATGTAGAAGCGAATGATAAGCCAAATTTTGAAATAGCATAACCAGCTAGGGAATAAAATGCTTTTATTTACAGTTACAGAATATTCTACTCGAAAAGTAAGCTGTGCTTGATGATATTATAAGATAACAGGTCAATATACTACTCTCTTTTAGTCTAAAGTAAAGGGAAAAAACTGTATAAGAGTTTTAATATATATATTTTGGAGAAAATCATCACTAGTAGTATATCATTGGGGTCAAAAGATGGGAAGAGTTATGCGAAAACCTCACCTGTGATATGGACGATACGTGATACCACCTACAACTAGATTTCCTCTTAGGACCATAACAGACTTATGTTTCCTGGGAAAATAACATAAGTTACAGACATTAGAATGTTTACCATTTGCCATTGTTTGATATAAAAATGTCATGTAACACTTTAGTTTAGCATGTTTACCTATCCATCAGAAGACGAACAATGTACTCCTTGGGCATATTAGGCAACTGTCTAGCAAAGATGTTCTTCAATCCAACCAAGCTGGAAAACATTCAACAAATTATTCAGAAAAACTCAGAGCTGATTAGAAGCTGAAAATTCTCTGGCAGGAGACTATTGAGGGAAGGAATTACCACATCATATGCTCATCATTGCAATCATTTGAGTAACAAACAAATTTGATTCGTCCTGCTTGCTCCTAAAAGAAAGATACCACCAAATATTTCAATGGTGATTCTCTGAACTCATCTAGTAATGTAATTCATTGGCATAAATCAAGCCTATAAAGATAGGATCGAGTGATAAGCTACCTCTCTCTTCAAAGTCTCTTCTCTCGCAATGTAAGCCCCGCTAGTCTGAAAATTCTCCGCCAATACCTTAACAGACTCATCCTTCGGCACCAGCCTTGAGATTGAGCTTCCTCCAACGGTTCCACTCACACCAGTCCCAACCACAGATGATCCACCATCTTTTACGCCATCAGAGCTCTCAAGCTTAACCGTGGAGCTCTCCGTCTTCAGCTTAGTGTTGCGAGTCGAACCGTTGACTCCTGAACTGGAATCAAGTCGTGCGGTCGTGGTGGCGGCGAGCTTGCGCTTGTGGAGAGAAGAAGTGACGGAAGCGGAGGCCGAATGAGAAGGAGAAGGAGTCTGAGAGCTGCGTGATCGGTTGGCCGCGTTGAGATGGGAAGAGTGAGAGTCCATTGAAGCAGAATAGTGAAGGTGATTGAGCAAATCAAGAGTCTAGGGTTGCCACGTGGCCTTAAGGATCGATCCTTAAAATCCTTATTTAAGGATCGATTCTAAACAATTTAAGAATAAAACATTTTTTTTTAATTCTAAATGCTCTAAGAACCCCTCTGTGAACCCCCGTTGGAGATGGTCTAACTTCTCAAGACTTATCACGACTCTAGATCCAAAACAAATACATGCATGCCTTCTCGTCAATCAACTCCCTACATTCAGTTTTTATTCAAGCATGAATTCTTATTTATGGGCAATAGATCTACTCCAATTGGCTTGGTGGAAAAAGTTTGTTATGTATAAGTGGTGGTTTATGTATTTGTGGTTACTCTCAAAATCAAACGCAAGTCATTATACAAAAGCAATAGAGAAATGGAAACAATTTATGCATACAAGATGTTCTTCCATTGTTCTACCCATCCTAAAGCTTTTCGTCTAATTTTCGAATTTGACTAGCCATTGTACTTTCTTTTTCGAAACTTTTCTTAACCACAAACTCTTCTAGACTTAACCCACCAATATTATCAATCCACAATCCTTTCAACACCTTAGCTACTGGGGAATACTCTTCTCATCTCTTGTTTTTCTTTCCTTTTATTCTCTTTTGATGCTTTTCGCAAGAGCATTTTTCGTTTTAACTCCCTATTCCCTAGAACTTTTTAGTACAACATGGTTTTTCTACCTCTTTTTCAATCTCATTATTCTTTTCAAACCAATCCCATCAATCCCAACCAATAACCTTCACAAAACCTAACAATTAGAAGAAAGAGCTTGTCGTTTCTATCTCGAAAATTTTTGTACATGAATGCGTATAGAAAAGACCTCACTCATCAATATGCACATTGGTTTTAAAAAAAGGTTTTGGGTTTTGGGTGTGGAACCATCTTAAAGAGGAAGATGGCCATTCGAGTTAACAAGTGTGGTACAAAAGGATAAGATCACTCGAATGTTCATGTAAAACCATGGTTAAGATCTAAAGCCCATAAGCAAGATGAATTAAGTTTGATTATGCGTAATAAAGATGGAGTTGATATCGAATTAAGCATGCATAGTATGTATGGATTTCAAGTTTAAGGATCAAAGTGCGAAGTTTTCAAGTCTTTTGAAATCGTTCAAACAATATAAAACCATTATCGAGGGCATCATAATGAAGAATTGCATAATCAACAAGACATAATAAAAACACAGATAATAATGCAGACACTCATAAAATCCATAATAAAAATTAAAACTCAAATACAAGACATAATCAACAACATAGTCCTCCCCCGGACTTGTTGGACACAGTCTCAATGTTCTAAACAGGGAATCTAAATGGAAAAACTAAAACTGATCTAGCAATGGGATAGATAGGAATGATATCACCTCAGTAAGCGAAAATGTTGCTTATTCGCTTTCTTCGTTTTCAGCTTCAGATTCCTGGTGTTTATCTTCCTCGTCACTCGAGACATACTCCGTCTCATCAAGTTCATCGAGATCAGGCCTCAGAATCTCCTCCACAGGGTCCCCTACTAGCACCATCGGTCCTGATCCCTGTTCCACATACTCCTCGTCCCGCAGGTCAAATCTCACATTCCCAAGAGAAGAGATGTTTGCCTTACCTATACAAGGGAGAACCAGTGTTCTCTGCAGGTTATGGCAGGTGCAAATGTGGAAGTGGAAGACGTCTCGAGCTGTCCTACCCTTGATAAACGAAGAACCTATCAGGTAATCACGGTCTACATAGTTCCTCGTCTGGATTGGTGTACTGTTTCTGAGATTAACTCCAGCTCGTTCCATCAGAGGCGTGAGCATACCACCAATCCAAAGATCCCGATCACTCGGCTTCTGAGCCCATTTCTTGAGACTTACTAGCTCAGCTGCTAGCACACAACCCAGGTTCACGCCTCCATCGAATTCAGAACCAAATGGAGACTCGTAGACATGCTTGAGACCTATGTAAAGAAGGCTAAGAGTTTTCTCGTGACAGCTCCGCTTCTTTCCTGGACAAAGATAGTGTTGGAAAGAAGCTTACTCACATATCTGATGACCGGATTCCTGATCATGTCATCTTGGCTTTGTTGCTGTGCCAGTTTCCATGTGCAATGGTGTCCCATATAGCATTGGCGGCCTTTAGAAGGCGGGAATGCTATTGCTTCACATTTCGGGAATGAGAACGTGTCGCATATCTCATCTACTGTCAGCTGATACTTCTCATGTTGTCCACCTTGAATTTGATGAACCTTCACTTGCTTTCTTGTTCTTCGGCTCCTTGAACTCGAAGGTGATAGTGGCAAGGAAGTGCTTCGTTTCTTTCTCGAAAGTGGAACATTCTAGATGTGAAAGACAGCTCAGCCCATATTCTCCGAGGAGAATGTCCAGTTCCTCCAGGAACGCGTCCTTCAAAGAAAGTCTCTGTCAATGAAGCGTTGTCGGTGGACCTTTACTCTGCCAAACTGCTCAAGTTGGTACTTCTCGTTCTCTTTCCAACCAGTCCGCTTCGGTTGGTAAGTTTCCTCTATGACAGGTTCTTTTCCCGTTTTCTCTCTCTTGGGAGCATAGTGAGTCCCTGAAATTAAAAGAAACCGAATACACAAGATATCCATCATCCATTATAACAACAAAAGACAAAACAAATCGATATCATATATTCTATATACAATGCAAGACAAGAACAAATTGAGTTCAACATGTTTCCTTTTCCGAAAATTTATGAAAATCAATCAGTTCATCCTCCAAACTTGTTAGTCTAATATAATCAAGTTCAAATAATCCAATCACAAGCTTTATGTGCAATGAAATTCTGAAAATTCAAAATTCTTCTCAGAAATCGACCATAAAGAAAATGGTCATGGCCCGATTTCTTAATCGTTCTGATTTCTCAATCATTTTCAAATCGATTTCATCAAATGTTCTGCAACAATTACAACTATGGATCGATTTTAATGTTTATGAACATCAGTTTCATGCACTCTAATGATTCTAAACAAGCCATACTCTCAAAACCAAGCATTTTTCAATTTTATTCAATTTGAGAATCAAAAACGATTTTTGCAAGTGAATTCAAAATCCATGGAATACTCTAAAATCGTTCTCTAATCCATCTTAACAAGAATTCGATTCAGAAATCGAAGCATCCGAGTTCTAGAAAAACAAAGGAGAAAGACTCCCTTTTTCATCATCAAAATCGTCAAAAAATCTGTAGATTTGAGGACATAACTTTGTGGATCGAGTTAGTTGACCCTAGAATCAGATAGAGCTCAAAATTTCGAGTGGATTAGAGCCAAAGTTTGCTAAAACGGTTGAGAATCGAGAGAGATATGGAGATTTTGTTTATGAAAAATCGAGAAAGGAAGAAGAAGAAGGCGACGGCGGCCCGATTTTCTTAAAGAGTTTTTAGGGTTTTTTTTATAAAAAAAAAATCGGGGCAAGGATCGAATTCCGTGGTCGGTTTTTTGGTTACAAATCGGGCATGGGTCAATTTTCACAGGTCGATTTTGAAAATCGGCCGTGATCGATTCCTATGACGACGATCGGCGTTTTGTATTTAAAACTTACCTGCTCAAAAATCGACCAGAAAAATCGTACTAACATTTTTAAGGTCGTTTTTTTCTGGACGTTGTTTTCTTTTCCGTTCCGTTTTCCTTTCTTCTCAATCGTTCTTGTTCTGAAATGCAAAACACATACGAAACACTCTTAAATAGACTCAAAAATATTCAATATAATATATATATATATTTATATATATACATATACACAATAGAACTTAGGGAATGCCTCCTAAAGCGCTTGTTTTACGTCACTAAGCTTGACGTTACGATGTTATGTGGTGGCGGGGTTTGAGAGAGAAACCGCAGTTCCTTCTCTGATGTGTTCATTGGCTAGATATGGCTTTACACGTTGCTTCATTTACAATGAAGTCTCCCCGGAATTGTTCCACAATGCTTCAGCACATAATGATTTTACTTCTTTAATGTGAATGGTCCAGACCATCTGCTGATTAAGACTTCCAGGAAAGAGTTTCAACCGGGAATTGAACAGTAAGACTTGGTCTAACCACCTTGAAGTCTCGTGATATGATCCTTCTAATCGTGAAAGGCTTGGTCGCTATCTTTATAGATCCTTGCGTTTTCATACGCTCCTTGGCGGATTTCTTCTAACTCTTCTAATTCGATCAAGCGCTTCTCCCCGCTTTTTAGATCGAAGTTAAGAAGTTTGGTTGCCCATGAGCGTTTGTATTCCAGTTCTAAAGGAAGATGGCACGACTTCCATAAAGTAATTGAATGGAGTAGTCCCTAATGGGCGTTTTTGTATGCGGTGCGGTATGCCAAAAGCATCGTCTAACTTCTTAAGACACATCTTTCCTTGTTGTTCCAACGGTTTTCTCGAAAATTTCTTTTATTTGTCGGTTAGAGACCTCTACTTGACAGACCTTTGTACTGAGGGTGATAGGTGGTCGCTACCTTATGCTTAATCCATACTTCCTCATAGATCCTTCAATTAAAACTTTGTTTATGAAGTGACTTCCTCATCACTTTATCACAATCCGTGGAGCTACCAAATCTCGGGAAGATGATGCTTTTGAACAACTTCACAACACCAGCTGCAATCATTTTTCGGACTTGCTATGGCCTCTACCCATTTTGAAACATAATCCACCGCCACACAGTATATATTATGGTTGCCATGTGAAGAAAGGGAATTGCCCCATGAAATCGATACAACATACAAATAGAAAGATTATCAACTTCCAGATAAAGCTTTGGGGCATCTCGTTTCTCTTGCTTATATTGCCTTCCTTTGGCAACATACACATTTAAGATGTAATCATAAAGCATCTTTGAACATTGGTTGGCCACCACAACCTGCTTGCAGCACTTTTTGCACGTCTAAAGGTAGCAAAATAGCCCTCCATAGTTTTGAGCTAATGACAACACAAACAAGACCCCGACAACTTCTTCTTCTGAGATGCACCGTCTAAACAAGTATCTGCAGCGCCGATAAAAGATAACGGCTCATCCCAAAATATGATTGAAGATCCTTGTAGAACTTCTTCTTCGCATAAGCATGGAGATTAGGCGGTTCTCTTTCGCTTATCAAGTAGTTGACAAAGTCGGCGTACCACGGGTAGGAGCTTACGTTAACAATGTTCACTGGCTAACAACTCCTTAGTGACAAAGTCGACTCTATGCAGAGCAACGAACCACGTTCACATTACTCTCCAGGTAAGGAATCATCGATCGGAATGTCCTCCTCGATCTCATCCTTGAAAGGTGATCAGCTACCCATTTCTATACATACTTCCTCTTGTCTCTTATCTCTAGAATCGAATTCTTGTAGAAGAAGGATCCATCTAACAATCTCGGCTTTGCGTCTTTCTTAGCCAAGAATACCGCAATGCAAGCATTGGTCGGTATGGTACAATCACCTTCGACCCCTACCAAGTAAGAACGAAATTTTCAAATGCATTACACAATCGCTAATAACTCCTTCCTCTGTTGTTGTATATTCACTTGGGCGTCATCTAGCGTGCGACTAGCGTAGTAGATGACGTGCAGTTTCTTATCCTTTCTCTGACCAGCACAGCTCCAACAGCGTAGTCACTGGCGTCACACATTACACTCAAAAGGTAAGCTCCATCTGGTGGTTTACAAATGGGTGCACTTATCATCTCGTCTTTTTCAATCTCTCAAAAAGGCTTCATTGCATGCCTCATCAACACAAATTCAGCCTTCCTTGCATAGAAGCTTGTCAAAGGTCTCGCAATTATTGAAAAGTTCCTTGACAAACCTTCGTAAAACGGGTGTGTCCCAAGAAACTTCTTATCTCTTTAACCGTCTTTAGAGGTGCAACTTAACACATGACACTTCGATCTTTGCTTTGATCTACCTAATACCATTCTCAGAAATGCCTATGACCCAAGAACGATCACCCCTCTTTCACCATGAATGGCATTTTCTCCCAGTTGAGGTACGAGGTTCGTTTCTTCGCAGCGTTTGAGTACCCTGCACAAATTCAGCAAACAAGAACGAAACGAAGAGCCATATAAACGGAAAATCATCATAAAGACCTCATTTATGTTCTCATCAAAATCCGAAAAAATCCGACATCATGCATCTTTGAAAAGTCGCAAGTGCATTACATAAACCGAATGGCATCCTTCGATAACGACAAATGTGCCGTAAGGACAAAGTAAATGTCGTTTTTTTCCTGGTCATAGGATGAATTGGTATTTGAAAGAAACCAGAGTAACATCTGGAAGCAATAGTATGAATGATTAGCCAATCTCTCAAGCATTTGATCGAATAAATGGTAAAGGAAAATGATCCTTACGAGTGGCCTGAATTTAACTTCCTATAATCAAGATGCATACTCTATGTCTGGTTATATAGTTCTTGTTGAATCAATTCATTATTTTTGTCTTAATAACCGTTTATTCCTCCTTTTTTAGGCACAACATGTACCGGTGAGATCCAAGTACTATCGGAGATAGGATAGATCACACCGACTTCAAGTAGTTTTAAAAATTTTCTTAGCTACTTCCTTAAGGTTCGGGTTAAGTCTTCTTTTGATGTTGAATGGATGATTTACTTTCATCTTCTAAGTGAATTCTATACATGCACAAAGATGGTGAAATTCCCTTTAATGTTTTCCAGTGCATATCTATGGCTTTTCTATACTTTTTCAATTCGTACTACAACATAGAAGTCTCCTCATCATTCAATGCATCATTGATTATCACAAGGGGTATGTCGAGTTAGGTCAAAAAAGCGTAACCTTAGACCTTTTGGTAAAGGTTTGAGTTCAAGTTGGGGAGCATTGAGTTCGCTCCAATCGTTGGTGAAGTCTTCTTCCTCATTCACGTTGGTAATCTCTTCGAGTTGCAAGAAGGATGTTTGTTCTTTCCATGGCAATTGAGAATCCAAATACTTCTCATAACCAAACGCTTCCTCATTCACAAACCACATCTCTCTCATTTGGTTGTTGTTAGGGCTAGTTGTAAAGCATCTTCCATGTTCAACTCTCAAGATTTCATCACCATCTCTCTAGGGTTTCGATGTAGAACACTTCCGCGTCAATGGTTGGTTTTTTCATCACGTCATAGAATATCGAACCTCATGTTGATATCTCCAAGTTGGAGATTGATGATGCCTTTCTTCACATCGATGTAGCCGCCCTGCGGTCGCTAGAAATGGTCTTCCTAGGATGATAGGATCTTCGGTTCTTCATCCATCTCAAGTACCAACAAAATCAGTGGTATGATACAATCTCCAACCTTCATATGGTAAGTCTCCGTAGAATACCAATCGGAAACCGTGTGGTTCTATCCGCTAAGATAGCAAAATCCTTGTTTTCTTGAAGTTGGTTAAGCGCAAGCTTCTTGAACACGCCGTCAATGGCATTAGACTCACGCTTGCACCCAATCAACCTAAGCATCTTCCAAGGAAAAGGTCCTAATGCACAAGGTAATGTGAAGCTACCAGGATCCTTTAAGCTTTCTTGGCAAGTTGTTTTGTATGATCACGCTACAAATCATGGTTACCAATCACCATGGCTTCTTCAACCTGCCTCTTTCTAAGTAAGAACATCCTTGAGAAGTTTGTTGTAGATCGGGCATTCGATCATAAGATCAGCAAAAGGTAAGGTCACTTGAATGGACTCCGTAATCTTTCTAAACTTCTTGAATTTCTAGTCCATGATTTGGTTTTTTGAACCTCCGGGAAATGGAAGCTTTGGCTCAAAGGTGGAAGCCAAAGTCCACATTCTTACTTGATTGCTTGGTTGGTTCACTTGGAATCACCTTTTTTGAGTTTTAGAAGTAGACTCCGAAATCGGGGGTGGAAATCGATCTTGGATCGATTTTTCAATAATCCGATCATGCAAATCGGACACGACTCCGATTTTTGTTTTCTCCCGTTTCTGGGTTAGATTCTGATCGGTCAAAAGATTCGGTTGTGGATCGATTTTCATGGTCCGATTTTTGTGGAAATCCGATCCCGGAAATCGGTTGTGGATCGATTTTCTGGAATTGTCCATGGTTCTTCTTCTCTTTTCCTTCAAGCGTTTCTTCAACATCTTTTCTTTCATCATTAACCTCTACAACAACTTTTCTCCTCTAGAGGGCAATGCTTTCCACTCCTTAGAGTTATCGCCAAAGCAAATACTCTTTTGGGTTATCAACTGCTTTACCCGGTAAATCCTTTCGGGCCTTGTGAAGTAGATGCTTACTTGAGCAACCTGATTCTCTAGCCCCTTTACGTGTGTAACTCAGCTGTTCAAATTTGGAGTTTAATTCATTGCTTATGCCATCCACCTTGTGGAGAATCTCACTTATCTTCTTGGTGAGTTCAATCGAACTATTAGTTTGTCCGACTAATAGTTGTTGAGCAGATACTCTTCATATCTTGATCTTGTGGTTGGGGTGCACTTGTTTGCCCTTGAGTCTGTACCCTTGTTGATTGTTGTTAGGAACGAAGGGCGCTTTATTCTGAAAACCTCCTTGGTTGTTTTGGAATCCGCTTTGTTGACCTTGGAATTGGCGGGTTCGGTATGATATCTTGGTTGTGTGAAGCTTTGCCCTTGGTTGTTCGATGGCGCAAAAGGTCGTGATTGGTAGTTTGTGTTGTAATTCCTGTTGTATCCTCCTTGATAACTCCTTGGTTACACACAAAGTTAATATCTTCTTGAGCTTCAACACATAACTCCTCTTTAACAATTTGTCCTCCAATCGAATTCTCCTACGAATTTAATAGATCGCTCTGTGGCTTCAAGTACTTATCCATCTTTTCATGAAGAGCTTTGATCTCTTTACTTCGTTGATCTTCTCCCTCCCTCGTGGAGCTCTATCGTAATCCTCACTGTAATTCCCATCGCTCTGAGCCAAATTCTCAATGAGTTGCATTTCTTCGTCCACGTTTTTCCCTAGGAAATTCCCGTTACTTGCGGTGTCAAGTAACATCTGATCTTAGGGACAACTCCTTCGATAGACATTGTGCTTAGTAGAGATTCGTTTGAAAACCCATGATGAGGCACTTGTTCGTTGTACCTCTTAAAGCGTTCCCAAGTTTCGCTGAAGCTCTCGTTGTTCTTTTGAGCAAAGCTAGAAAATGTCGTTTCTAAAGCTTAGCTGTCCGTGAGGTTGAGAAAAAACTTCTCTAAGAACTTTCTTTTGCATTCATCCACTGTAGTTATGGATCCTGGGGTAAGCTCTTCTCCCATTGCTTAGCTTATCCCCAAAGAGAAAGGGAATAATCTCAGCTTAAACGCATCCTCAGAGATGCCGTTTATCTTTGTCAGCCTGCACACGTCATTGAAGTTGTCTAGATGATCTAGAGGATCCTTCAACTGCTAGCCCATGAAATTTGTTCCCTGAACCATGTTGATCAGGCTAGCTTTATATCTCGAAGTTGCTGTTCTCAACCGGTGGTGCATGAATACCACTGCGGTTGCCGTGTGCTTGGGTGCATCAACGCCCTATCACCTCTGTGGTCCTGGCTGCGTGGACAGGCGGGTTCATATGAATCCCGCTCCCTGAACTTCTTCCTCATCGTTTGGGAAAATTATTCCCATATTCAACAAGTGTTCGTGCAAGTCCTCTCTCCTCTTTCTAGTCGAGTGTTGACTCGTTCTAGTCTCCGTATGTCAGGAACCAACTCCCAAGTTTTGTTGTCCTTGGCTTCTCAGGTTCATACACCTTCAAGAAAGAGAAAGAATAGAACACGGTTAGATGGTACGAAAAAAAATATATATTTAGACTCGGTAGAATCAAATCCTAATGGCTATTCTATTGCTTCCGGCAACGGCGCCAAAATTGATTAGCGAGTTTTTGAGGCTCGGCACGTCATTACCCTCAACGTGCAAATACCGCAATCATAACGGTATGTCGTATGTAGCACTTCAAGGTTAGATCCACAGGGAGTAGAGACTACGCCTGAAGATGCGAGAAAAGAACTAATCTAAAGCCAAACCCTTTCAGGTTTGTTTTTGTTTCTAAAAATTGAGATTGTTATTTCACAATGACTTATGTACATTTTATAGAAATACAAAGAACTACTCTAGTAAGAGTTAAACTAGAGTTGAGTAAACACACAACACAAATTAAGGGAAATTAAGTCAAAAGAAAACAAGTTGCATGTGTCACAATCTATGAAAACACACAAAATACAAGTTCAAAGGTGTTTGGCGGAATGAACAGTGTTTTGGCGGGTGGATAGTGTTTTGGCTGACCGACTTCACGAACCGGGAATAACTTTTTATCGCACCGTTGGATTTGCCTCAAACCATTCTAATGAAAGATATGCATATCTCTATCTAGCCTCCAATATTTAGCTTGATCCAACGGTTGTAAGGCTTTCATCCATTACGAACTTCTGACGTTCTTCGGTCTTCAGACGAGCCATCCTATCGGTCTGCTATATTCGGTCAATGACGATAAAAACCACTCCTGAGACTTCCGTAGCTTATGTCTTCTGATAAGCCATTTTATCGGTCACTCCCTATCGGTCAAGTGACCAATAGAAACGTCAACAAAGAGTTTGCGTGCTCGGATGCATCCTCCTTCGCGGCAGAGTTGATATGTGTTATCAAATCGGCCGTAACTCCTTCAATACAACCCAGAATGAGTTGACACCACTCCCATTCGAAAGCTTACTCAATTTCCTACAACTTTGATGATGAGCTCCAAAGCTAAATCCAAGGGAAGGCTTCCATCCGAGTTGTCTTCCATGATGGCTACCCACACTCCTTATCTCCAAGAACACCTAAAAATGGCTCCAACAAGCCAAAAATGACACAAAACTCTCTAGGACTTCTAAAATACAAATGAAAGTTTATTAAACATAAATCACACTAAAAACATACTAAAAAGACTCAAAGACAAAAAAAAAAGTAGTAGAAATAAACACTCAAAAACGTGTAAAATATGCGTTTATCAATTCCCCCGGACTTGCCTTTTGCTTGTCCTCAAGCAAACAAGAAGAGACAGTCCGGAAGAGTGATTATTGAAATAACAAATATGAAATTAAAGGATAGGCTTGCTTGTTTGATGTCTCTAGCATTGACGAGGGATAAGAGATTGGGGGAGTCCCCAATGGCGCGTTTAACGTCGCTAGCTTGACGGTTGTGTCTTCTAAATCTTACTTTCCTTGATTGTTTCCTTCATTCCAAGTAACGACGCCCAAGAGTGCAAGATCACAAGAAAAAGGGAAAAGAATAACAACAAAAGAAAAATAAAAAAAGATGAAAGAAGAAAACTCTAGTCTCAGTCCATTTCCTAACTCTGATGGCAATCGAACTACTCCCCGGCAGCGGCGCCAAATTGATTGCCAAGAGTTTTCAGGCTCTTGTGCACAATTAAACCTATTGTGCTCTATACCTCAATCATAAAGGTATGTCGTATGTAGCACTTAAGGTATCGAATCCACAGGGAAGGAAAGATAACAACACTAGGAATGCAAGAAACTAATCGAGCTAAACGGTTGATGTTTTTGGTTTTTATGCTGTAAATAAAAGTAAATAAACAAGAAACTAAATACACGATGATTAAACAAGCAAATAAGAAAATGGAAAACTAAACAACTTAAACGAAAGGCTTCAAAATAGCAAGAAACATAAAACACAAATGTAACTTCGAATTAAACAAGCAATGCAAAGCAAACTAGCAACTTAAACGGTTTAATTCAAATGATAAAAGTATGGACGATTGGAATGGCAAACGATAAAGAATGAATGATGCTTCAATGAATGACAATTTCAACAAATGACTATGTTTCAACTTATGGCATGAATCACTTAACTAGATTAATCCACTCCCGTAGTACTAACCCTTTTTTAAATCGATTAAGAAGCTAGACTTCTGAATGCTCAAAACCGATTCATAAACAATGAACACAAACTCATATTAGCCATCAAATCCTCCTTAAAACTCAACTCCCGTTGGTTAAGGAATAGATACGCACACATAGATAGGGCGGATTGATTCTCAACACCTTCCGGGTGAGAATCAATCAAAAATCTAGAAAACTCTCTTTCGAAGCTCATTTCTAACCTTAAGAACAATCTATATGCGAAGAAAAACAATAATCAAACACCAAACATCACAAATCAAGCATCAAACATCCTAAATCTACCAAACCAACCATCCAAAAGAAGTCTACTCACACATGATCAAATGACAAAAATAAACCGTACAAATGATAGAAATTGAAGACATAATTGAGATTAAATAAAAATATTTGACAAATATTCAATACATAAGAGTAGATCTAAGTTTTAAAAGCTTAAAAACATGAAAGCTAGAGAGAAAATGAAGGAGAAAACTCAGATTGCAGAAAAAGTCGTCTTTTTTTAGTGGTTGCATGATTTGAGGCTTCTATGGGTGAGTGGGTTCGCAAGTGGAGAAAACAGAGAAAAAGTCAAAATTCCTCCATAAATCGGTCTATGACCGATTTTCAGGACCGGATTCGGATATGGAAATCGACCGTAGGTCGATTTTTGCTTTAGGTGTGTTCTTCAGCCTAATCGCCGCTCGGTCATGGGAATCGACCTTGGGTCGATTTGTGCTCTACAAATCGAGCATGAAATTCGGTACTGGCCCGTTTTCTGACTTTCTTCTTAGCATTCGTCCATCGACGACTCCGCTTCCCGTCAAAGCTTCGCAAACCTGAAATAAACACAAAAACTCAATAGAATATGCTACAAACATCTTATATTATAAAAAACACAAATAGAACATGAGAAATGCTCAATTATATAATAAACTCTTAAATATTATACATATGATAAAAAATCACTAATATATACATATAAAAGTATTGAACAAAATAGCGATAATTTACAGGGATATCAAAGAACTAGTTGTAAAGTGAAACAGATAGTAGAATACATAGAGCTAGGCCTGCGACTTCGGGTAATTCGGTTTAATCGGGTCGGGTATTTCAGTTTTTTTTTTTTAATGTATTCCCAATGTAACCAAAATCATAAATGGTTTGGGTCGGTTCGGTTTTCGGGTAATTTGGTTTTAAGTTTAAAACCAAAAATTAACCGAAATTAATTTTGTTGCTGAAAAAATGGCCCAAAATTAATACAGAAAAGATTTAGCCCGCTAAAAGAACTGGCCCGAAAATTAATTGTAAGAAAATAGAAAAGATTTGGCCCATAAAAAGGATGAGGCCCATTTCTTTTAAACTTAATTTTTGTCAGATCTTTCACCTTCAGCGACGGCGACAACGCATATCTCATCTTCACCGCTTCTATTCTCTAGTTTTTCACCGGTTGCTTCACCATGTTGAGAGCAAGCGAGGACGACTCCATTGCTTCTCCGAGAAGAATTAAAGAATCGAAGAAGAAGAAGAATGGAAGAAGATTCAAAATCGAGTAACAAGAAGAAGAAGAAGAAGAAGAAGGAGGAGGAGGAGGAGAAGAAGAAGATGCAAAATAGTGTAAGAAGAACAAGAAGAAGAAGATGATCAAGTAATATGAAGAGAAGAAGAAGAGAAGATTTCTGGTTTTTGTCAGATGTTGTGTAGGCTGAAATGAGACGAGAGAATAATAGGTTTCATTAGGTTTTTGGTTTCAGATCAGATTTTGGTTAACCATTCGGTTATCCTCTGCCGAACCGAACCGAATGGTTAACCAAATCAAATAAATATATTGTTTGATCGGTTTACTTGATATAACCGATCCCAAACCGATTTGCCTAAACTTCAGTTCAGTTCGGTTCGGCAAAATCGGTTCGGTTGATATTCCCAGGCCTACATAGAACAGTTTCCTAGAGAATTGAAATGGTTCCAAAAGTATTCTCAGTTTAAGCATATATTTCACATGCCTAAGGACTCAAACCACATGACTCAAAGTATGTGGATGTTTATGCTTTGAACAGCTTGTACAGATATGGAAAGAGAGTGTTGGTTCGTTGTCAATGGAGTCTCTATAAGGTATTCTATGAGAGAGCACGCGCTCTTAACCGGATTGGACTATCATAATTATCCCAGTAACTACAAGGAGACAAAAAAGATGGAATCGAAGTTTGCAAAAAAGGTGTTTGGAAAGGAGAAGGGGATAAAAATCAAAGATGTTGAAGAGAAACTGGAGAAAATGAAGAGAAAGGGTTCTTTAGAGAGCAAGAAGTTGCTTATCTTGTATTTCTTATGTATGGTGGTGAAGGCAAAGTCAAAGGCTGGTGGAAACATTGATCAATTTGTTGGAGATAGGATTGGCAATCCTATCAGTCCGGCCCGTTGCAAAGTTCAAAGCCCATTTGTTGGATCAATCATTGGCGTCCTGCCAGCCCGGCCCAATATCAAGCGAATAGGGCCTATCTGTTCGAAGCCCAAAGAAGGGGCATGGCTTCTTCCACCAGCGGGTCGTTGACCCGGAGCTCAAGGGAGCAGGTTCCCGTTCTGACACACCGCTACCACTTGAGTGCGACTCGGCAAAGGAGCTGACTTCGCCGTTCACGCGCTGGGCGGGAGATCCGCTTCGCCAAACACGCGTTGGGCACCAAATGTAGTTGGTTCACTATAAATACCCCATGCACTTCATTAATGTAAGGGATCGAGAGAATCGCTGAATATTTTGTACCCGATCTAGAAACTTAACACATTTGTAATACCTCCGACGACTCTTTTAGAACGCCGAACTGAATCCCAGTTGACTCAGTTCGCCTTTCTAAACGACCTCCGTCTTTTGGTGATATACAAGATTCTCATCTTATACCCGAGCTGATCTTTATTATAGCCCTCTTTAATCTATTCTATTAAACGGAAATATCGCTTCCACATTCATCATAAATCAATAACAATCCCGTACACAGATTCAAAACTCGTTCACTTATATTAGTCAACTGTGAGACTAACACAATTCCTTCTTAATATTATTGATGATATTTATGCGTGTGAGACATTCTCCTAGGGACGTTATACATTTGATGACTGCATGTTAGGGATCCGGAACCTGATGAAGAAATGAAGAACATGAAAGGGTTTGTGAAACCAAAAAGGCAGACTTGCTTATCTGAATTCATTGTTCCACTTGAAGTAAATTGTAAAATCTTTAAAGTAATAATAGTTTTAAGAACTGACTCATTGAGATATTGTTTTGTATATCGTTTGTTCTCTGTCGTTGAACTCAAACGATTCGGTAGCATTTGCACTTCTTGGCGCTCCTCTGTTTCTGGTGTGGACAACAACAATCCTTTCCCGAGCCGCCCTCTCATCCACTTTACTCCCATCGGCCCTTGTGACACCATAATAGACGGCGAAGTATACCGCTGCAACCCCGGTGCGTTCCTCTCATGCACCGCCTACTTTCGCGTCACTCTTTCCTCCTTCTCAAGCAAGGGCTGGATGATCAAATCTAACGTGGACATCAACTCCGGGAGATTCCGTCTCCTTGGCCCTCTCTCACGTTGGCCGTTGCGCTGTTCTTCTGCGAGCCTCGATCTTTTGGAGTTCACTGTATCCGAAATTCGAGAAGCCTATTCGGTTCTTGAAGAAGCGAATGATATCATAACAGCTCCAGGGTTCCAAAGAAGTGCTCTTGTCAAAGTCAAGGAAGGAGAAGATCATCATCATGGAGTTCTCGGAATTGGTCGGGATGGATATATCAACTACTGGAATGGAAATGTCTTGACGAAACTCGAACAAATGGGTGATCACTTCTCCGACATTATAGTTCACAAAGGAGTTACGTACGTCTTGGATTCAGAAGGCATTGTTTGGTGGATTAGTGCCGATCTTGAAATCACAAGGAGTACTTCAGTCGATGAAAACATCACTACTGGCTGTTGGGGAGACATGAAATTTGTGGAATGCTGTAGAGTGCTTTACATTGTGGAGCGCCTCCCCAAAAAGAATCCCCGGAAGAGAAAAGCTAGGAACATATTTTACTATTCCATAACGGTCGGTTTCAAGGTTTACAAGATGAATGAGAATTTATCAAAATGGATGGACGTCAAGACCTTGGGAGACAACGCGTTTGTGTTGGCTACCGATACATGTTTCTCGGTTTTGGCTCATGAGTTTTACGGATGCCTCCAAAACTCTATCTACTTCACTGAACTTTCTTTGGCCTCAGGTGTTCAAGCTAGACAATGGTGATGGAAGTATTATCACATCAAAGTTAGAATCTTCGAAGAGTTCTTTCCAAATTTTTTCTCCTAGCTTTCTTCTGAATCTTTTTTAGGTCAATGCTACTTTCTTTATAGATGAAATAACTTCTTTTTTCTTTATCACGATGATGAAGAATTGAGATGTTTTAAGACTGCTTAGATAACGAAGTTATTTCATACGATACTTCACGTAAATGGAATACTTAAGGCTAAAGTCTGTGAAGCCTATACGTTAGGCGTAAAAAAAAAAAATAAGGATATTAATTTTTGAAACAAAGTATGGTGCAATGAATGATTCTTTATGAAAATTAGGTGAGTACTTTGATGACCATTTTTTATGAGTATTGTGGAAGATAAATTTCCGAATATAAGAGAAATTTGCAGCCTCGTTGTGTCTACCATCTTATCCATCCAACACTTGAACTTGGCTAAACCAGAAAGCTTCATATAAAACAAAAACTCTTTCAAAAAAAAAAAATGAACCATGCTTCTTCTCCACGTGTGTTCCCAAGTTTGGAAGCTCCTTGCTCCACGTCTTAGGAACATTACCCCATGCATCTTTGAGAAGATTATAAAATTAGATAGTGTTAACCAAATCCTCAAGCTAAGGTTCAATTTGTAAATGAGAGAACTACTGCTATAGGAACTGCTACACGAATTGGCACAGGAGATTTCTCTACAAAGAAAAACTTTACTAGATCATCTTTTGTTACACTTACAAGTATTAACAAAACGACATGTAACAAGCTCAAGACACACCTTGACTTGTTACTCTAGCCTAACTTGTCCAAGGATTACACACAATCCATTGGACCTCTCACCACTTAGCTCTATGATTCTATTTCCCTCAAGAAATCCCAAGAACCCCTTAGCTAAGCTTGCACCCTCAAGTGTTTCCCCTGTGTGTGTGTTTTTTCTAAACACAGCATCACACACTTATATATCGACCTTGTGGCACTCTTTCACGAGGCCCACTAACCACTATACAAAGAATTAATTAATACACTTTTATTCTTGATTAATTAATTTTTTATGTAGTGGTTAGTGCTTTTCCCTAGGTTGATTTTGACTAAGTAACAACCCTCCATGCTTCTTTCCAGGTCACCATGTTTCTTTTCATGTCGCGTGGCTCAAGACAACAACTCGCCGCACTACAGCAGCTACACGCCGCACCACAGCAGCTACACGCCACCTAATGCACAATCTTGCCACTTCGCTCCTCTGTATCACCTCTTGTGTTACTTCTAAGCTGGTACATTGAGTACGACAGGACTGCTGCATCTACAATCTCCCCCTTTTTAGCTTTGTTGCTCACAAGTACCTGTAATCAAATTCACATTCCACAAGCAGGCAATCACAGTACAAGGATTCCAACACAACACAATGTGACTAAGAACTTGTAAATCGAATTCAAGCAAATTCCAGTACTCACAAAGTCATAAGAACAAATGTAACACCAAGTTCAACAACCAAGGACGGTTACACAACATGAACTAGAACTCCCCCAGAATTCTAGACTACACAACATTAAAAAAAATTTAGAAACAGCTCCCCCACAAATCAAGTCCCTCAGCTAATCACAGCCATCATCGTTACTGGTATCTTTTTCTCCCCCTGCTTGTGAGCACACACAAGTTAAAAACAACAAGTCAAAGTTATAATGGAGAGAAATCGAAACAGAGTACTCACCTTTGACAGCGTCAAGAAGGGTCTGAACCGCATCTGAGAGGGTGAACAGGGACAGTGAAATTCTCTCAAGAGCAGTGCACACTGATTCTATATTCGCATTACTCACCGGCACACGGATGTCTGTCAACTGAAACAGCCGAGTTACCATTGTATCAGACGATGATGTATCCTCTGTCTCAGCTGGACCATGACTAGTAGATGCCTTGGCTTTGAACTGAGTCTTAGCCTTTGCTTTCGGTGATGTCTTAGCAGATTCCTGTTTTACAAAAGCTTCACCGCTTCTTACATCCTTCTTGTACCAGACAGGTTTGATGCACATCTCTCGGGACGAGACAGTTGGTGGATGCTGCATTTCGAGGAGTCCAAAGATGAGGCGGGGGAAGAGCAGCCATCGCTTATCATTCTTCTTCTGCACAGTCAACTCCATTACTTGGATGAACACTCGCTGCCCAAAGTCAAACTTGATCCCTTTTGCCATTTTGTAGATCATCCGGGCACGTTCAAGGGAGATGTGGTTCTTATGTGTGGAAGGCATCCAGTTGTAGGCAGCAATCACCACCAAGGCTGCAAAGCATGGAGAAAGCCGAGTTGTGCTGAGAGTGGTGAAGTCTTTCTCCCGGCCATCGGTAAGAAACTCTGTTATCTTCTCAGCAGACAATGAGTCAGCCTCTGCATCAGCTACTAGCTCAAACTGTGTTAGAGGCTCTCGGTTCAGAAACCGGTTGATCATAGCTGGAGAGAACACGTATTCCTGTCCACGCACATGGACCTTGATTCTCTGGGATGACAGCTTAGTCCTTTCAGCAGGGAGATTTGCATAAAACTCGAACACGACTTCTCTAACATAGCTAGGCAATCCCGTAACATTTGACTCATTCCACCATTGTTGATCACACCCAAATAACCCCAAGAGTCCTCCTGATCAAAATTCACAATGCGTTCCTCAATTAGGTTCCTAGAGGAGAATGATGGATACCTTTCAAACGCCAGTTGGGAGCTGAACTTCTTTGACCAAAGTTTCCTGTCTGTGACAGAGATTGGTTCAGCGGCTTGAACAGGATCTGTGACAGAGGTTTCCTTGCCTGTTACTGCACTCGATTGAGACCTCGTTTTCTTCCGAGGTGGAAGAACACTCTGCTCTTTGAGGGTTTTTCTCTTCTTTGACGCACCGAGTGCACGTTTCTGAATAGCGGCTAGGGTTAACGAGCCATCAGAGTCTGATTCAACATTAGCATCGTCTTCCTCGTCATCGATGGTGACCGGATTTTCTTTTGTTGCTGCAGCAGGTTCCGATTTTGTAGTTGCATGTCCGATTTTCTGTACTTCGGCTCTGTCGCGAGTCACTGGATCAGACAGATCTGGAATCCCTTCTTTCTCTACTTCTTTAGAGACTTCTTCTTCTTCTTTGTTTCCTGTCACAGGTTCTGACAGATCTGGAGACCCACTTTTTCCAACCGTTTTGGAGGTTCCTCCTTTTTCAACAGGGGTGACGGAATCATTGCTGACCGTAGGGAGTGCCGTCGAGATTGCACGTCCGCCGGAGCTGGGCGGGAAACTGCTAGGGTTTCCTCCTTCGTCACTAGACTCGTCGACCAAGTGAGGTCGAGATTCATTGGCAGCAAGAGCAGTGGAATCTTGTCTGCTTCTTCGTTGATAAGCTTTCACCATTTTTTCTTGCTTCTTTTCTTTCTCTCTCTTCTCTGTTTAGGTTTTAGGTTTGTAGACTGGCGGGATTCTTCAATTTCCCTCTTTGGCGAAAATAAAGGTTTTCAGTTTTTTTTTTTCAAAAGGAAAACTTTAAACCGCTCACAAAACATAACTTCCAGCGTGGATACTGATTCACCAAAAATCCTCTGTCAAGACAGTACTTAGAACAGGCAGATTATTAGTACAACACAGGGACATAAATTGAAACAACCACATTTAATCCAACAGGAAATGGGAAATTAACAAGTAATGGTTTCCCACATTGCACGACCACAACTGGATAATTAACACAATTTTCATTTTATATAAACATATAAGAAAATTTTATACTTTACCGAATTGTGCTGAAGTGATACAGAGACTGATACGGTACTTGAACCAGGATGTGTATTTGGCTTGGCACGACTCATAGCATCTGGTTGTCTTGACACCAGTGGATAGCTTTCACACTCTCATGCCTTAACCACTTCTCCATTCAGTTTTCAACCTTTATCCATTGTATGGAAGCGGCTGGAATTCTTTGGACATATTTTTTCAGTCCCTTGTACTATCACTTGACTTCTCAAGTACAAGGGTGCCTAGTCTTTTGACATTGTTTCTTTTCTTTGGCATATTCTGTTTTTCCCTTGTACCATCACTTGACTTCTCAGGTACAAGGATGCCACCTTTTTTTATAACACCCTTGATTCGCACGTAAATCATCCCCACGACTAGATTACTCTTACGACATTCTCTCTTCAGCTTAGTATGCTCCCATACATGGAACCTGTACTGATTTTGAAGGTGGCAGCATGAAAGGTAGCTCTTTTCCACTGTAGTCTTTGATTCCAAACAGAATCTAGCTTTGTACACACCCTGATCCATTACCTGTACTAGTTCTGCAAACTTAAAAAACATTTTAGATTTCACAAACACCAATCATGTTTCTCAAAGTGATAAAACGATTAAAATCCAAAGGTTTTGTGAACAAATCAGCCAGTTGTGACTCAGTGACAATATGTTCAACCACTACATGTTTCTCCTCCACCAATTCTCGGATAAAGTGGTGCCTAATATCAATATGCTTTGTCCTTGAGTGCTGTACTGGATTCTTTGATATGCTTATAGCACTCTTGTTGTCACAGAGAACTAGGAGTGAGCCTGAATCCATTCCGAAATCAGTCGACATTTGTTTCATCCAAAGGAGCTGAGTACAACAGCTTCCCATAGCAATATATTCAGCCTCTGCTGTAGACAGTGACACAGAATTCTGCTTTTTGCTTAACCAAGAGATTAGATTGTTCCCGAGAAAGAAGCATCCTCCACTTGTACTCCTTCTGTCATCTAAGCTCCCTGCCCAGTCTGCATCACAGTATCCCACCAAGTTCTTATTTGATCCTTTAGAGTACCAAATTCCAAGATTGGTTGTTCCTCTGACGTACTTGATGATTCTCTTGACAGCTTCTAGATGTGACTGTTTAGGTTTAGCCTGATATCTAGCACAAATCCCGACACTTAAGCTTAGATCAGGTCTGCTTGCAGTGAGGTATAGAAGGCTCCCAATCATTCCTCTGTACAACTTTTCATCTACTGCTTCACCTTCTCCATCTCTTGATAACTTAGCTGTAGTACTCATGGGAGTTTTGGCTTCTTTGCACTTCTCCATCTTATACCTTTTGAGAAGATTCCTTGCATAAGTACTTTGGGAGATAAAGATCCCAGATTCTGATTGAGTTACCTGCAACCCTAGAAAGTACTTCAGCTCACCGACCATGCTCATTTCAAATGCTTGTGTCATGTTCTTCACGAAGCAATCAATGAGGGACTGAGATGTACTTCCAAAGATTATATCAGCTACATAGATCTGCACCATCAGAATCTCAGCATCTTGTTCAAGAATGAACAAGGTCTTGTCAACACTTCCTCTGGTGTACCCTTTCTGCAGCAGGTACCCTGTCAGTCTTTCATACCATGCACGCGGAGCCTGTTTCAATCCATACAGGGCTTTACTCAGCTTGTAGACATGCTCAGGAAAGGTTGGATCTTCAAATCCCTTAGGTTGTTTCACGTAGACTTCTTCTTGAAGAACCCCATTTAGGAACGCACTCTTGACATCCATCTGATACACCATGAAGTTCAGAATGCACGCCATTCCTAAGAACAGTCTTATAGACTCAAGTCTGGCAACAGGGGCAAATGTTTCTTCAAAGTCAACACCTTCAATTTGAGAGTAGCCTTGTGCTACCAACCTTGCCTTGTTACGTACAACAACCCCAATTTCATCGATATTGTTCTTGAAGATCCATTTTGTTCCCACAACATTTACACCATCAGGTCGTGGAACCAGCTCCCACACTTCATTTCTTTCAAACTGCTCCAGCTCTTGTTCCATGGCAAAAATCCAGAAATCATCTTCCAAGGCTTGTACATGACTCTTTGGCTCAATTACTGATACAAAGCAAGCAAACTGAACCATCTCAACCATTATAGCACGCTTACCCATTTGAACCATGTCTCGGAAGTCGATCTGAACACCACGAGTCTTCCTCCCTCCAGTCACCTCTCCGATCACATCTGAGAGTGAATGATTCCGGTGTACTTGTTGGACCAGATCCTGTTCCGAGGCAGAAGATGCTTCAGCAGCTGTAGGTTCGTCAATTTGTCTAACATCAGCTTGTTCTGAGTCACTTTCTGAACTACCCCCTTCCCATCTCATAGGTGAGTAATCATCAAACACCACGTTGACAGATTCCATTATCACACCCGACCTTCTGTTGTAGATTCTGAACGCTGTACTATTCCCTGAATAACCCAGAAAGATTCCTTCATCACTCCTTGAATCAAACTTGCCTAGCTGGTATTTATCATTCAAAATATAACACCTGCACCCAAAAACATGAAAATAGCTAAAGTTAGGAGTCTTTCCATTCCATAATTCATATGGAGTCATTGATGTTCCCTTTCTAACGTAGACACGGTTGATAATATAACATGCTGTGTTGACTGCTTCAGCCCAGAATTTCTTTGGAACTTGATTCCCATGCATCATTGCCCTGGCCATCTCCTGAAGTGTCCGATTCTTCCTTTCCACTATACCATTCTATTGTGGAGTTCTTGGAGCTGAGAACTGATGAGCTATTCCATGTTCTTCACAGAAAACTTTCATGGTGTCATTTTGAAATTCTCCACCATGATCACTCCGTATCCTCTTGATACTTCCTTTTACATTGGCCGTTTGAAGAGCCCATATCCTGAAACTCTCAGTTGTCTCAGATTTTTCACGAAGGAACCTGACCCATGTAAATCTAGAGAAGTCATCTACAAGTACGAACACATACTTCTTCCCTGCAACACTCTCAGTTTGCATTGGCCCCATGAGATCCATGTGAATCAATTCAAGAATAGCTTTAGACTGAACCTCAGGTACCTTCTTGTGTTGAACTCTAACCTGCTTGCCTTGGTTGCATGGCCCACAAACCATATTTGCTCCTCCCTTAATCTGAGGTACTCCTCGTACTACTTTATTATTAATCAAGGTGGTTAGGTTCCTTATGTTCATGTGCCCGAGTCGCTGGTGCCAAAGACTGAGATTGTCTCTCGAGCTGTAGCAGTTGATAGAGTCTTCCCACATGTAACAATTGTTTCCAGTCCGGCTTCCTCTTAGTGCGACTCCTCCTTCTTCATCCATGGCTTTACATTCTGTGCTTGTGAACATAACAGTCAGTCCATCATCACACAATTGACTCACGCTGATTAGATTCGCTTTTAGTCCTTGAACCAAGTACACGTTCATGAGTTGAGGTAGATTTGTGCTACAAGTTCTTCCTTTTCCTTGAATAACACCTCGAACTCCATCTCCAAATGTCACCTTGCCTCCCTTAATTGGTTTAACCCTTTCCAGATGACTTTCTTCTCCTGTCATGTGACGTGAGCAACCACTATCAAAGTACCAAGGCCTCGTACTCCCCTGTGATTCTGAAACAAACGCCATGTTGCACTGAAAACCCAGTCCTGAGGTACTTTCTGTACCACTCCTTGTACCATATTGTAACAGATCTGTTTTCTTGACCCAAATCTGATTCTTACGCCCATTCCAAGTAAACTTTCCTAGTTTTCTGAGGGTCTTTACCCTGTTCTTGAGCTTGTTGCAGTGAGCTTTGATGTGACCACTCTTTCCACAGAAGAAACAACTTCTCATCTGAGCTGAGCTACTGCCTGCCGTATACCCTTCTTGTTGACAGAACCCTGCAGAGACAAACTTGGTTTGTTCACGTCCAGTTTCACCACGTCCAGTATATCCCAAACCTCTCGAAGTATTCTCAGTTCTTCCATAACTGAGAATCTTGTCCAGTTGTTTCGTGCCAGCAAGCATGTGAATTTTCTTGTGATGTAGATCAAGTTCTGCCTGTAGTTTAGCTGACGTTTGCCTTTCCGCCTGCAGCTCCATTTCCAGGTTGTCAGCTTTAATTGCGAGATTTAGCTTGTCCTTTAGCAGAGACACACTTGCTTGACTTATCTTCTTCTCCGCTTCCAGCTCGTTCTGAAGTGAGTCAACCAGTTTTTCAAGGCATGATTTCTCTTTTATCAAGGTATGATTTTCCTTTCCAATTTTGATCAATGTCTGACGAACTTGCAGATAGCTTTTAGCTAGTTCTTTCTCAATCTCCTCTTCAGACTCAGAGTCTGTCATATCTCCTTCTTCTTCAATCTCCGTGATACCAAAGAATACAACAAAGTTATTCACGTGCTCTTCTTCATCACTTTCATCTTCGGAGTATTCTTCAACAAGGAGAGACTTGTCCTTTCTGCGTTTTTGATCAGTGATACATTCCTGTTGAGTGTGCCCGAACCCTTTGCATCCAAAGCATTTGGTCTCCCTTCTCTTGGCTGTAGGACATTCGGATTTGAAGTGACCAAAACCCTTACACTCATGGCATTGTAGGTCGTGTTTCTTGAAGGAATTTTCTCCTTCGGTTTGCTTTGTAGTAGGCGTAAACTTTCTTTGTCCTTGGCTGCGCTCAACCTTCCTTAATGCACGATCAAATCTACGAACCAACAAGCTCACAAGATCTTCATCTTCAGATTCCATGGACTTCTTTTCACATGCTACAAGTGCCAAGCTTCTTGGTTTCTTTACCACCTCTAGTTCCATCTCATGAGCCTGCAGCATCCCAACAACTTCACAAAAACTCAGGTCATCTGTGTTTTGGGACACACTTAAGGCAGATTTGTAAGCCATGAACCGTGTAGGAAGACACCTCAGAAATTTCTTCACAAGTTTCTTATCTTTGTACTTCTTGCCGAGCGTTGCAGCTTCTTGTGCTAGAGAGCTTAGCTTAGAGCTGAAATCCGAGATGGTTTCGTGTTCCTCCATTCTGAGATTCTCGAACTTGGAGGCCAGCAGATCTTTCCTTGAGCTTTGAACCTTTTCAGTACCTTCGAAGTGTATTTGCAGGGTATCCCACGCCTCTTTAGCTGATTCACAGCCTTGTATTAGCTCAAAGGTCTTCTTTGAAACACTACAATGAATAGCAGTAAGTGCTCTTGAGTTGAACTTTGACTTCTTCAGTTCGTCCTCTGTCCAGTTCTCCTCTGGTGTGGGTACCTCCTCTCCAGCTTCATTTTTGGTTGTTGGTTCCTTCCACTCACCAATTATTGCCTTCCAAGCAAGCGCATCAATGCCTTTGATTACGGACTTCATTCTTGACTTCCAAAAGCCATAGTTCCCTGAATCTAGTATAACCCTTGAGTTGTTCACCAAGTCTTGGTAGTTCTCCATTTTCTCCACAGGATCTCACTTGTTTGTAATGCGTACAAGTGACCGCTCTGATACCAAATGTAAATGAGAGAACTACTGCTATAGGAACTGCTACACGAATTGGCACAGGAGATTTCTCTACAAAGAAAAACTTTACTAGATCATCTTTTGTTACACTTACAAGTATTAACAAAACGACATGTAACAAGCTCAAGACACACCTTGACTTGTTACTCTAGCCTAACTTGTCCAAGGATTACACACAACCCATTGGACCTCTCACCACTTAGCTCTATGATTCTATTTCCCTCAAGAAATCCCAAGAACCCCTTAGCTAAGCTTGCACCCTCAAGTGTTTCCCCTGTGTGTGTGTTTTTTCTAAACACAACATCACACACTTATATATCGACCTTGTGGCACTCTTTCACGAGGCCCACTAACCACTATACAAAGAATTAATTAATACACTTTTATTCTTGATTAATTAATTCTTTATGTAGTGGTTAGTGCTTTTCCCTAGGTTGATTTTGACTAAGTAACAACCCTCCATGCTTCTTTCCAGGTCACCATGTTTCTTTTCATGTCGTGTGGCTCAAGACAACAACTCGCCGCACTACAGCAGCTACACGCCGCACCACAGCAGCTACACGCCACTTAATGCACAATTTTGCCACTTCGCTCCTCTGTATCACCTCTTGTGTTACTTCTGAGCTGGTACATTGAGTACGACAGGACTGCTGCATCTACACAATTTATTGACCGTTGCGCAAGGTCTTGTATTTTTAAATTTGGAGGTTTTCCATAAAAAAACATAGCTATAGCAAAATTCAGAATTGATTTTAGGATATAAAGAAAATCGAGCTTTTCTACCCACAAGGATACGTTAAAATAGAGGAGCTAAACGTTGCACATGCTTAAAGAAGAAGAATCGTTCAATAAACTTCTCTTCTTCTTCTTTTTTTGTCCACCAATAAACTTCTCTTCTATATGATTAAATAAGCAGGGACACTTACAAGTATTGAAATGATGGGAAAATAGATTATTCTGAATGGACTGTATCATTAATCTCATACCTTTCAGTATTTTTCAAAGCTCTAATGACGCTTGTCCTCTCTGTGTAGTGCTAAAATCCATATCTACTGTTTTCCAGGGCCTGGTTATGCTGGTGGAATCACCGCTTTCAAGTTTTTCCCATGATGTTCGAATAATACCTTTAGACGTTCTTTTGTTATATCTCAAGGCAAGTTCTTGTTGTATAATGCCTCGACCTGCATCATTATTAGTTTTCACAGTTTTAGAAAGATAAATGCTTGCCAAGAAGACAAGATTACGAGAATATGATATTTTGGTAGATCATGATAACTGTTGCTGCTTCTATTATTTGTTTGCAAGAATGTTTCTAATGAAGTAGACCTGGGAAGTTCAGCTTACAGTTGGGGCATTATCATCAAGCTTAAAAACTCGGATTTTGACATCTTTTTTTGAGTATTCAGCACATGCATGGTTGTAATACTCAATGAAAGCAAATCCATGGTTCGGGCCCATATTGATTCCAGTAATTTAACAAAATCAAATAGAAAATTGATCAAGTGAGTGAGAAAAGTACGTCTTGAATTTCTACAGAATTTTCACTTCGACAAGTAACAGTTAAACATGAGCATGAGATTAAAGTTGCGGAAATAAGTATAGACACTATAGGGTATGGCTTCAGATGCTTAGTCCTTGTTTCTGAATGTTACAAATCTGTACCCCTTTTGGGTATGGCTTTTCCTTAAGAACTAATTCTAGGATACTATATTGATCAGACCCAAAAAGGAAAACAAAAAAGGACAGTAGTAAATATTATATGCATATATCCATTTAATGGCAATGGTAATATTTTATTTTCAACACGTGGTAGTCCAGTCCAGTTGTTTCTAAAATTAAAAATTGGAACGAAATAGAGAGGTAGAGAGTGTGAGAAAATGGGAATGCAGCGACGTTTTCAGCAGATTTGATTTTCCAGAGGGATTCGTCTTTGGATCCTCCACTTCTACTTATCAGGTTTGGAATCAAATTTTTGTTTTTCGAACAAAACTGAAAAGTTACTGAACAAATGTTTGGTCTCTGCAAGTGGGAAGGAGCTGTTACGGAAGATGAAAGGACGCCTATTGTCTGGGACATATTTTGTCACTCATGTAAGAGCTTTCATTTTTAACATTAACTATTAGTGTTTGAACAAATATTATTGTATGCGCTTTCCGGTATTCGGTTCGGGTTCGGATCTTTCGGCACTAGAGGTTGAGACCCCATTCGGTTATTTGAATAAATATTAATACTCTAACATTGCAGATAACCAAGGTAACGGGGATATAACATGTGATGGGTATTACAAATACAAGGTTATTTCTCTTCTCTGTTTTGCTCTCATCTTGTGAACTTATTCATCAAGCCTTAGTTCATTGTGACTTTGCAGGAAGATGTGAACTTGATGGTGGACGCAAATCTAGATGCGTTCAGATTCCCTATCTCTTGGTCTAGGCTAATACCTAGTAAGTCTTCCTTAACATGTTAGCCAAGTCGGTAAACCAAGTCGTTGTAGTCTCTTAAGTCTAACGTTCCAAAAATTCTTAATCTCATTATCTGTTCGCCCAGACAACTTTGATGGAAACAAAAGTTTAAGTCAAAGAATAAGATGAAATGGGAAAGAGTGAAAATAGGAAAGAGAGTTACATATTTATTTAGCCTTCTGTGACCATTTGTTTCCCAAAGTAGCATGAACTTCAATGATACGTTGCTCTTCCACCTTTGTAAAAAGGCCTGTTTTCAAATGTTGATTAACATAAGCTTTCAAAAGTACTTGGACAAATGAATAGGACGAAATTTTGAAAGCTTATGTTAATCAACATGCTGACAGCACTTAAATTGATGTTCAAAAACACTCAGGCCTTTCTCGCTGTGCTAAAAATTGTCGCCGTCGTTGGGTGAATTATTTAAGGCCAGATTTCAAACAGGCTCTTTTACAAAGGAGGAAGAGCAACGTACTATTGAACTTCATGCTACTTTGGGAAACAAATGGCTAAAGAAGTATGTAACTCTCTTTCCTATTTTTGGTCTCTCCCTTTCCATCTTCTTACTCTTTGACTTAAACTTTATTTTCCACCAAAGTTGCATGGGCGAACAAATAATGAGATCAAGAATTTTTGTAACGTAAAACTTAAGAGACTAAAACGACTTGGTTTACTAGTTTACCCTAATGAAGTTCGAGAGTAAGCAATGAATTATGCAGCATCACAATCTGCTCTAAACTTTGATTTCGCGTTGAAGGCAGACAATGTCGAGATGCCTGAAGTGGGATTCAAGCACTTACCGCTCAATCAATGTTATGTGTACTACCAAAAAGATATATAGTACGGAGAACATTTTATATATGCATATATATGGTCTGATCAATATCCTTGTTTTTTTTTTTTTAACTTTTTTGGGGTCTGATCAATATAGTATCCTAGATTTAGTTCTATACGAATTAAAGAAAACCATATGTAACCCTAGATTTAGTTCGATATGAAGTAAGATAAAATCAATCCGTAAAAATTGGAAAACGTATTGTAATGAAGACAATATATACGTATTGTCTCTCTGTTTCAAGACTATATAAGCAAAAGTACAAGGTATACATGTGTATATATATATATACTTCAGTTTACATAACCCTTAATTCTTGAATGTGTGAGTTGATGACAAGAGAGCAGGGAGGTTCCGTAGGCTTTAGCATATTGACGATAGGGTTTACTCATTCTACAATCTCCAAGGATGATGCCATTGCAACTCAAAGAGCCAACGATTTCTTTTCATCGGCTGGTGAGTCAGGCAAAAAATGTTCCAAACGATTTTTAAAATTTTGCAACATATATATCACCAGAAATGAAAAGAAAAACCAAAATATGCTCTTTAAAACTAAGGATGCTTGGGCCTCTTATACTTGGAGACTATCCTGATACAATGAAAAGAATCGTCGGATCAAGACTGCCAGTTTTCTCAGAGGAAGAATCTATGCTCATCTGACTTCATAGGAATCAATCACTATCTTGCGGCTACTATCACAAACATCAAACTGAAACCTTCTCTTTCAAGAAACCCAGATTTCTACTCATAAAGACATGGATGTATCTTTGAGTTGTAGGAATCTAACTCAATCCTTTGAATAAGAAAACAATCTCTATGCTATTTATCTCGATATTTTTTGTTAAAATCATCTTTTCTTCGTTTCACTAACTTGGGAGGGAGAATCTTTGCGAATTTTCCAGCTTTTGATGTAAGAGTTTTGATATTCAGACCAGTTTGTTAGTTGATAAGTTAAGTTTCCATCTTTGTTAGTTATTTTTTTATGTTGTCTGGATAAGTTTGATGTTGCTCCATGGGATATAGAAGCTGTCCTAGAATATGTAAAGCAGAGCTATGACAATCCTCCTGTTTACCTTCTTGAAAATGGTCCTTGTCCCTCTCTTTCTCTCTTTCTCTCTCTCGTATTATTCTTAGTCCGCTAAATTCTCTATCCAATGCCAACGAATAGGTCGACCGATGAAGCAAGGTTCGTAGCTGAAAGAGAAGGACACACCAAGGATTGAGTTCTTACAAGCTTACATTGGTGGTGCGCTGAAATCCATTAGGTGAGTAAAGTTTCTTATTGCATCTTCCCATCACTTCTCTTGTCAATTTCAGCGATCCTCATCTCAAGAGATCTCCCAAACTCTCTGCTCATTGGTATTCTGATTTTCTAGAAGACCAAACAGCTTTTCTTGGTTCCCAAGGCATCACGGGATTGCAGAGCAACTTCTCTTCTTCCTCCTAGTAGTGAATTGCATTATCCGTTTGTGTTAATGAGAAGCTTAATGAATAAAATCTCATGTTCTACTGGGTTTAGACTGCTTGCCGTTTTAATAATCAATCTAAAACCATTTGGGTTTAATTTAAAATCTCTAAGCACACCAATTTCAGTTTGGTTCTCCCAGCTCATATCTAAGAATTCAGCCTAATCCGTATCGAGTGTCATCGATATTTGTTCAGTTACAGAGGTAAAAGTTTTCTTCAATATAATCGTCTAATTAGTTAAAGTGGTTAGAAAGTAAATAAACATTAACCAGAAAATCCGAAATACATCACATTCGTTCTTTAACAAAAAAGTATTATATATCACATTTCGTTCCTTTCGTTGTCTATACTAATCAAGATCTTCTACGTTCTATACTTATTGTGAGGTATTTGTTAAAACTCATGAGCGGAAGTGAGAGAGAATGGAGATTAGAGAAGAGTAAGATTCATTTCATTGTGCTCAAAAAAGTTGTTTTTACAAAATGAGAGGAGAGAGTATATATAGCTAATGCCAAAACGACCTCACTTAGTCTCATTAACCCTAGGTGTGCATAAGAAAGAAGAAGGAAGAGAGGAGTGCCGCATTTCTTCAAGGGACCACAAGTGGTCCACACACACTTGTGGTCCACACCATCCACGCACCTTCTTCATTTCCTTTGGTCATTCACTCCTTCAACGGTCATAAGGTTGAATGGGCATTAAAAGGCTTCAGCTAACATGTTCTCAAAGGCTCCTCTCCATCCACATTCGGCCTCATCACTTTCGACCCATTCAAATGAGTGTGGTACGGACGTACGGACGTCCGTACGGGTGATGAGCTTATTTCTTCTTCTTCTTGATCAATACTCCCCCTCAAGCTTAGCCGCAAAGAACATGGAGACTAAGCTTGGATTGCCTACGATCATCACCTAAAAACCTTTACTCGGAAAACCTAGTGGAACAAAACCGTGTCAAGGGAAAAGGAGTATGACAATCGTAAGCGAGGGGACTTGATCAAGGCCTGGTGAAGTCTACAAGTCCAAGTTTGCTATAGATGTGATCACAAACCTTGAGACTTGCAGCCTTGGTGAATATGTCCGCCAATTGGTTCTCACTCCGTGTGTAGCATGGGAGAATAACTCCTTCTTCAATCTTCTCCCGAACCTTGTGGCAATCAATCTCTATGTGCTTTGTCCTCTCATGGAACACTGAGTTGGATGCTATGTGGATTGCTGCTTGGTTATCACAATGAAGAGTGATGGGTTGAGTTGTCTTGATGCCTAAGTCTTCAAGGAGAGCCTTAAGCCATGTCAGCTCATTGGTGATGTTCCTCATAGCGCTCTATACTCAGCTTCTGCACTTGAACATGACACGACCTTCTACTTCTTGGTCTTCCAAGTGACCAGATTACCTCCTACGAACGTGCAATAACCAGTAGTGGATCTTCTATCCAGTCTATCTCCCCCATAATCCGCATCACAGTACCCAACGATCTCAGTGCTTTCATTCTTCCCCATCCAAATCCCTTGACCCGGACTTCCTTTTAGATATCTCAAGATCCTCTCAACCATGCTCCAATGATACATCGTGGGTGATTGCATGTGTTGACTCACCTGAGATACAACAAAAGAAATGTCAGGACGTGTAATGGTAAGGTATATGAGCTTACCTACTAGGCGTCGATATTGCATTGCATCCGTGTATGGCTCATCTTCCTTCTCCCCCTTTCGATTGACCTTGTAGCCATCTTCAAGAGGAGTCTTGGCTGGCTTTGCTCCAAGTTTTCCTGTTTCATTTAACAAATCAAGAGTGTATTTCCTTTGAGAAAGAAAGAGGCCTTCCAGAGAACGACACACTTCTACTCCTAGGAAGTACTTTAGAGCACCAAGATCTTTGATATCAAAGGAATCTTTAAGAACATATTTGGTCCAAGCAATACCTTCAGTGTTGTCCCCTGAGATGATCAAATTATCTACATAAATAAGGACAACAACTATACCTTTGGGTCCTTGAAGGGTGAACAAGGTGTGATCTGATTCTAATCACTTGAATCCATGATCCTTGAGAGTGGAACTTAGCTTATGGTACCACGCTCTTGGGGATTGCTTGAGGCCGTAGATTGCTTTCTTAAGTTTCAACACTTTTCCCGGAGTCACCATGTCCTCAAGTCCCGGAGGTGGAGTCATGTATACCTCTTCTTCAAGTTCTCCTTGTAAGAAGGCATTCTTAACATCCATTTGCCATAACTCCCATGTTAGGTTCATAGCAAGTGATAGAACTACTCTGACCGTATGTAGTTTAGCTACCGGAGCAAAGGTATCCGTGTAATCTTCTCCATAGGTTTGTGTGAAGCCTCTTGCGACTAGCCTTGCTTTATACCTCTCGATTTCCCCATTGCTATGGTACTTGATAGTAAACACCCATTTGGAACTTATTGCTTTCTTTTCGGGTGGTAGATCAGCCTCATCCCAAGTCTGATTCCTCTTCATAGCCCCAACTTCATCATCAACTGCTCCCAACCATTCTTCATGGTTGTAGGAGTCTTTAAGGCTCCTAAGCACACAATTAAACCTATTGTGCTCTATACCTCAATCCTAAAGGTATGTCGTATGTAGCACTTAAGGTATCGAATCCACAGGGAAGGAAAGATAACTCACTAGGAATGCAAGATACTATTCAAGTTAAATGATTGTTGTTTTTGGTTTTTATGTAACTAATGAAAGTAAGCAAACAAGAAACTAAATGCACAATGTTTAAACAAGCAAATAAGAAACAAGAAAACTAAGCAACTTAGGCGAAACTTCAAGATAACAAGAAACATAAAACGTGATTATGAACTTAAAGTAAACTTGCAATTCGAACAAACTAAACAACTTAAACGGTTGATTTCAAATGATAAAAGTATGGTCAATTGGTAAGGTAATGGACAAAGGTGAATGATAACTTGATAGATGATGATTCAATCAAACAATCAATGCTCAATCCTATGACGTGAGTCACTTAAATAGACTAGTTCACTGTCGTGATCCTAACCCTTTTATAAACCATTCGATTAAGCTAATCTTTCAATTGCAACCTAACGATTTATAAACAATGAACTCAAACTCACAAACGTCATCAAATCCTTCTTAAAACTCAACTTTCATTGGCTAAGAACTAGAAGCGCATGCATAGAAAATTCATATCGATTCACTACACCTTTCGAGTGTGAATCGATCAACTTCTAGAAAAATCTCTTTTGAAGCTCAGTTCTAGCATTAAGATCATTCTATGCATGAGGATAAACATAAATCAATCATTAAACATCACAAATCAAGCATCAAAACACCCTAATCTACCCTACCAATCATCCAAAAGAAGACTACTCACTACACATGGTTTTCAAACCTAAAGACATGATTTTAATAACTCTAAACATATATATAAGCTATTAACTAAAGAAATCTAAGGTTTTAAGCTAAAAACAAACTTCAAACATCAACAAAATCAAGCATAAACCCAGAAAATGAACTCAACATTTAGGTAACTAAAGAGGGAAATAAAACCATAGAAGCGCTAGAAATCAAGAGATGAACAAGAATCCATAAAGAAAAGATGATTTATAACATAAAAACTTAAGGATTCATGATACAAATGTTGTTTGACTCTTTAAGAACACCAGGGAAAGGTCTAGGTCGAAGACCCCTGGTTTCATCGTGGAAAATAACATAAAAAGGGGGCTAAAGTCGTGGAGAGAGAAAAGGTGAAAAAGCAATTATTGGTCCGCAGGAACCTGTATCGGTCAGATTTGGTCGAAATGGCAGATCGGTATGAGTGTAGCGACCTAATCAGGTCGAAACAGGTGGTCGATATTCCTACTGGACAAGGTTGCATCTTCCGTCTAATCGATACCGATCTCCTTTGTCCGAAATGATTGATCGATGTGGATCCTCTGTTTTGCAGGAACTTGTATCGATCATTGTTGATCGATATTGGTGATCAAAATCTTAGTACCGACCAAAGTTGGTCGGTATAAATGAAAGCTAAACACTATGTTTCTGTTTTTGAGCTTGTTTTGTCTCCTTTCTTCATCAATCCTCTCCATTCTTCAAGCATCAACTCCAAAAACCTACAAAAGAGATATGCATATGCAAATGCAATTAAAATATCCTAAAGACACATTATATGCAACTAGAATGAAGTATATACATGATGAAATGCATGTATATCACTTCACTATCCTTAGCCTCTTCATAGGTCTGTGGAATCTTGTGGAGCTCAATCTTCCCAAGGAAGGCTTGGTGATCAGATGGCAAAAGGGCAAGAGAACATACTGCCTGTATCGGATGAGCGACGGCTTGATTGTTGTAATACACTGGTGCGTTCACCCAATAAGGTCAAGATGGGTCAGGTCTAATCCGTGTACTCCGCCTTGGTAGTTGAGATGTAGGAACCGTTGCTTGTTCTTCTTCGAGGAACTCATTCATATTCTCTTCTTGTCCCTGTGAGGGAATATCCTAGACTGGTTCCTCATCCAAGTTCATGTCCAGAGGTGGAGTTTCCTCTTGAATGGGCTCTTGCTCATCATTGGAGCCATCTTCTACATGCACATGTTCATTCTGATCAGCTTGGGTGTGCTCACTTTCTCCCCCTTGTTCCCATGGTAGTGTAACGCCAAGATGATCAAGTAGAATCTTGAGGTTTGCTGCCCTATCCGAGGGTGATTGAGAAAGATCTTTAAGGTTGTCCCAATCCTTCTTATCATAGAGCCCTCTCTCTTCCATGAACTTGACATCTCTAGAGACATACGTTCGGTTGTTGACGGGATCGAAACATTGGTAGCCCTTTTGTGTAGGTGAATACCCTAGGAACATGCATTTGACACTCTTTGGATCAAGCTTGTTCCTCTGTTCACCTGACACCATAACAAAGCACACACACCCAAAGACACGTAAGTGTAGAATCCCATGTTTAGCTAGGTGATCTTTGAATCGATGGCTTGTGTATTCTCCTCCATTATCAGTCCTAAGTACCTTCACATTAGCCTTGAATTGATTAGTGACATAGCTTTGAAAATTTACGAATGCATCAAACACACGATCTTTTGCAGATAGTAAAGTGATCCAAGTGTATTTTGATTTCTCATCTATGAATGTCACGAAGTAATTATTATTATCCCTAGATGCACAAGGTGATGTCCATACAACAGAATGAATAAAGTCAAAGCAATAATCATAAATAGTAGATGACTTAGGAAAAATAGCTTTGCAATGTTTACCAAGGATACAAGCCTCACAACTAAGAGTATCAAAAGACACATTAGGGAACATTAAACTTAAAGCAAAAAGAGTGGAGATGGCCTAGTCTAGCATGCCATACAACATCATACGCAACAACATTATTGGAATGAAAAGCAGATGAGGAAAGAGAGTCAAGAGAGCTTGAGAGATCTTCAAGAACATAGAGTTCATCCTTTGTGCCTCCTTTGCCTAGAACCTTTCCAGTCTTAATATCCTGAAAGCATACATCATTAGGACTAAAGATAGCATTGCAATTGAGATCATTAGTAGTTCTCCTAACCGATAGTAAATTTGAAGTGAAATTAGGCATAAAGAAGGCTTTAGATTCTCTATCGAATATTCTAAAGTTCTCTACTCCTTTTACCGGCACCTTATCTCCATTTGCTATTGTTACACGACCTAAGGCAGGTTCTATCTTGCTAAGAAGCTCCAGATTGCTAATCATATGGTGAGAAGCACCCGAGTCTACTACTAGCAAGTCCTTAGGCCTATGAGTGTAGAGAGTGGTACCGGATTCTTTTAGAGAAGCAATGGATTGAAAGAGAGCCTCCAAGTCTGACTTCTTCATGACAATGTCTCCTTGAGATGAAGCTGCCATTGCCGTCTCTTGCCTAGATGAACCAGCTTGTCCTTGTGCGGAAGTAGACTCGAAGGAGACGTTGGCCTTGGGGTCTTTGAACTTGGATGGCTTGAGGTGAGGGTTAAGGATCCAGCACTTGTCTTTGGTATGCCCTTTCTTCTTGCAATGATCACAAGTCCACACCTTCCTCTCCTCACTTCGGTAGACTCCCTTGTTGGCAAGAAGAAGATCCCCTTTCCCACTAAAGAGACCAAGTGAACCTTGCTCTCTTTGAACTTGAGAGCACACTTCATCAAGACTAGGGAACCTATCAGCTCGGAGAATATGCTTGATGAGGTCATTGAAGGCTGGATTCAAAGTGAGAAGTAGACCAAAGACCTTGTCTTGCTCACGCCTTTCATTGAGCACCGCCGGATCCATGGTGCTTGGTCTCAACATCTCTAGCTCGGCCCATAGAGATCTAAACCTCCCTAAGTGCTTAGTGAACTCGAGATCTTCTTGGCTGAGGTTGTTGATGGCACGTTTGACTTCAAAAACTCGACTTAGGTTGGATACATTCCCATAGACATGCTTGAGAGTTTCCCAAAGTTCCTTTGCCGTTTCACAATAAGAGTAAGCCTCTAGAATGGAAGCTTCAAGGGACCCTTGAATGATGGCAAGCACGGTCTGGTCCTCTTGAAACCACTTGGCTTCTTCAGCCATAGCTTCTTCAACAGCCTTCTTTCCATCTTCTTTGGTGACATCCTTGATTTCAAGCCCTTTCTCCACATGATTCAACAATCCTCTCCCACAAAGTGCTATCTTGGTTGTTCTTGACCAAAGGAGGTAGTTTTCTCCTTTGAGAGTGACTGGGAGAATCAGAGACTTGCTTGTGTCCATGGAGAAAGAAGAGTACTCGAATCTGATGAGGGAAGAGAGAAATAAGCCGAACGGATGAAGAACACACTCACGAACGGCGTGAGCGGCGAATGGATGGAAGAACAAGCAAGAAGAGTAGAAGCGAATGGAAGAAGACTAAGAATAGAGATTAGAATGAGAGATTAAAGCCTTAATAGCTCTGATACCATGTTAGAATTCATGAGCGGAAGTGAGAGAGAATGGAGATTAGAGAAGAGTAAGATTCATTTCATTGTGCTCAAAAAAGTTGTTTTTACAAAATGAGAGGAGAGAGTATATATAGCTAATGCCAAAACGACCTCACTTAGTCTCATTAACCCTAGATGTGCATAAGAAAGAAGGAGGAAGAGAGGAGCGCTGCATTTCTTCAAGGGACCACAAGTGGTCCACACAAAAGTGGTCCACACACACTTGTGGTCCACACCATCCACGCACCTTCTTCATTTCTTTTGGTCATGCACTCCTTCAACAGTCATAAGGTTGAATGGGCATTAAAAGGCTTCAATTAACATGTTCTCAAAGGCTCCTCTCCATCCACATTCGGCCTCATCACTTTCGACTCATTCAAACGAGTGTGGTACGGACGTACGAACATCCGTACAGGTGATAAGCTTATTTCTTCTTCTTCTTGATCAATAGTATTAACGTAAAGTACAACAATAACAACAAAAATCTAAAGAAAACTATCGAAGGCTGGTAACAACCAAAAACAAAGGAGGACTCATGAATCAATTACCGAATGATATGACTGACAATCACCATATGTATAGAAAAATAATGATATTTGAAATATAATATGAACAAGAGTTTAGTCCATATCAATACGAATATGAATATATGATAACTTTTTTATTATTATTTCCTGACTACTTTGATAAACAATAGATAACTAAATGCACAATCGTAAATCACATTCTGTAAATCCTCCACATTTTTGTTAAGGAAATTTAACTATCAGTTAAAAAAAAAAATTAGAATCTTTAAATACAAGTAAAAAAATATAGAAATGTGAATAACCATCCGTCTAATTATTTGAATAAGCAAAGATTATAAAATAATTTGTCAAGTGCATAAAAAAGAAAAAACAAAGGACAAATCGGTCAATACAATAATTTGATATAAACGGTGCCAACGTAACTAAGAAGCGCCTCTCTATATATTTAGTACCTTCTTTCCCAAGAAACACTATCATCATCTTCATAATTTACATCTTTCTCTCACTTCACCGTCACCATTTCAGCAAATCTTTTTCATCTAAAAAGATCTGAGTTTCATCGAAGAATGAAGTCAAGACGTCACCAATTAATCGAAGATGTAATCGTCGCACGTTATCTGAAGATGATGTTCGATATAGGAGACGATTGGCCTCGTCACTTCCTCCGAAGCCAAGACGTGTACTGCAAGAATCCATGGACGCTTTTCAATACTCAAAACCCTTCGATCCTATATAACGGACGTTACTTCTTCGTTAACCGGATTGTGAATTCTGGGAAAACCGATGGATGTGAATCCGGTAGCTGGAGGATCATTGGTCGTGATAAACTGATCAAGTCGGAGAGGACCGGGAGTGTTCTAGGGTTCAAGAAGGTTTATAAGTTCTGTGAAAAGGAGAAACCGAAATCGGTTTTTAGGTTTTGGGAAAATGAGAAGAGACGAGTAAGAGATAATAGAATCTGGTTTATGGAAGAATATAGGCTTGTAAGTAAGTGGAAACAAGATTACGTGATCTGCAAGATTCGATATATTTACCCATACCCACTAGAGTTCATGTTGTCCAACCATATTCGAGGTTACTATAAATGATCATATTATATGAAGACTCGACTTATTTTTTTCTAGACTCTACCCAGTTTCTTGATTTCTCACATTCTCTCTATTCAATTTGATTTACAAAATTTTATCCGTGGATGGGTTTATGATCTTCCACCCTAAGTTTTGATATTTTGTGATTTGTTGTTACTAGAACTGCAACAGATATATAGATTGGTGGAATCGTTTTGTAAATCTTGCATTCTTAAGTGTTTATTGGAACTTAATGGTTATGCAATTGAGTTTGCAATGAAATGTTTAGGTGTAAGGTATTTGATCGGTGGGTTATGATCGAGTTCGACTTTTTAAGTGTTTCGATTTGGAATTCTGAGATTAAATATAATTTTTCTTTATCCAAACGCATAAGTTATACAATTCCTACCAATCAAACGCGATTCTCAAACTTTAGTTTGCTAAAAGAGTAGATGTCATAAAATTATAAATTAAATAAAAATTTAATCAAAGACTCAAAATTAGATTTTATTTTACTTTTAAAACATAAACAAGAATATATTATCTTGATTGTAACCAACACAAAATTCTACAATGTCTTAACTCTCTAAAAATAAAGTTTAAAACTTAGCTGCTTCAATTTACAAATTGTAAAACAACAGAAGTAGAATACCATCAAAATATAAATTCTTAAAGTAATGAAATGGATTCACAACTAAAAACAAGTTTCTGGTAAGGTCTAAAAAAGAGTAACTTTAAGAGTTGGGTTTGGAGTGTGTGGGGACTCGCAGGAAGATGAAAAAGTAGCAGAAAACAAAATGGAGAAGACATTACGATGGAGAAAGATAGAAAGAAAATAAAATTGACAAAATCTTTATTTTTTTAACTCAAATTTTCATAATGTTTTATAGAACTCAAACATTAAAATTGCGAAAATTATTTACAGGTATAAATTCTATAAATTAATATTCGATAAATTAATACATATACAAATTAATACATTTTTTAAGTCTTAAATTAATATTTTGATTTAATTAGTAACACGATAAATTAATAAAAATATTACTGTTTTAACCGTATTAATTTATAGAAGTTTAACTGTACTTATTTTGTAGGAAAAAAACAAAAGTAAAATAGTTTTTATTTATTTAAATGATATAAGAGATTTTTAGAAAGAAGGAGAAAGTGGTATTTCTCGGAAAATAAAAATAAAAACTGGTATATCAAATAATTTTCTCTAGAAAAAAGGTTCAATTTTGTGATTCGTATGTCGACAATGAGGCGTCTTGGAATCATCACTCTCACCAATTCCGCCGCCGTCACTCCGACGCTGCTCTCTTCAACGGCGGTTTTCCCCGGAACCCTATCTCTACCTTCGCCCTTCCGCAACCTCCGTCTTACCAATTCTATTAGTTTCCTCCAATCCAGAAGCCTCTCCTTCTCTTGTTCTTCTTCTTCGGCAGCTTATCTTCCTTCACTTGAAGAGTTCTCATCAACTAAAGGTGAATAATTTATTATTATTATTATCTAAAGCACCGTTTCTATATCGGATTTGGTTCTTTTTTTGCTGAGAAATGTAGTAAGTAGTTATTGATAATTATATCTCTAAGGTTCTGTGGCGAGAGATGATAATCAGAAGGTGATCTTGAAGGGTATGACTTATGCTGCTCTCGAAGTAAGTTTTTTTCAATTCTCAATCTTTTCTTCATCTCTCTGGGTTTTGAATTACATTATTCTGTATATTCTGTTTCAATTTGTCCTTTTTAAGGTCTGATTGAATCTAGGGAGACAAATGTTCATGTTATTTGATTAGCATTGGGGTTATTTTCAACGTGTAGGAATGGGTTCAATCTCATGGGTTTCGACCAGGACAGGCTTTGATGTTGTGGAAGAGATTATATAAGGACAATATATGGGCAAATGATGTTGATGAACTTGAAGGTTTTTTCTTCTGATATGTCTTTATTCAAAAAACTTTTTGATTCAACAATGTGGAATGGTTATCATTTATGTGTTCATTCTTTTAGGTTTGAACAAAGATCTCAAGAGAATGGTTAGTGAACATGCTGTGTTTGGGGCATTATCTTTTAAGGATATTCGTTCGGCTTCAGATGGAACTAGGAAGGTGAATTGGTCGTTTCGTATTTGTAAAAATAGTTATAAGTCTTCAGAATGTTGTATTTTGTGATGCTTAGATGTTGGATGAGTCATTGACTGAACAACGATTATTTCACAGTGAGGTTTTGGGAATGTACTCATTGATTCATAACTCGCAGGATGCTGCAGATTTTGTTCACGTTGGATGATGGACTTGTGATTGAGACAGTTGTTATACCTTGTGATCGTGGCAGGACAACAGTTTGTGTTTCGAGTCAAGTAGGTTGTGCCATGAATTGTCAGTTCTGCTACACGGGCAGGTAAGCTGAAGAATGCAGATATTCTCTTGCGCCGCTTTCTCAGCTCTTAATTTGTGGTTTACTGTATGTTTTTACCGATTTCACAGGATGGGCTTGAAGAGAAATCTCACTACTGCTGAGATAGTTGAGCAGGCTGTCTACGCCAGGCGATTGCTCTCCCACGAAGTTGGGTCAATAACAAATGTCGTCTTTATGGTATGCATGTTTGTTAGACAAACCAAAAAACTCCACATATAATTTTCGGCATTCAACATATTTAGATCACATTTAAGGTCTGTTTATACGTGTCTACAGTTTCTCATGGAGATGGATGTGTTTTGTAGGGAATGGGAGAGCCATTTCATAACATTGAGAATGTCATTAAAGCTGCAAACATAATGGTAGACGAGCATGGACTTCATTTCAGTCCCCGTAAGGTCACAGTCTCGACCAGTGGCCTTGTTCCTCAGCTGAAGCGTTTTCTCCATGAGTCAAACTGTGCTTTGGCAGTCAGTCTGAATGCAACAACTGATGAGGTTTTGTTTCATGCTATCTTTTTAAAACAGTCAATCATTTCATGAGGTGTAATCTAACCTCATTGAACTTGAACCGTGCAGGTCAGAAACTGGATCATGCCCATCAACAGGAAATACAAGTTATCTTTACTCCTTGAGACGCTAAGAGAAGAACTCAGCTCAAGGCATAAGTACAAAGTGTTGTTTGAATATGTGATGCTCGCAGGAGTGAATGACAGGTAAATGAAATCATTACTAAAGACCACTGTTAATCTCTCTGTTCCACTTAAATGGTTCAAATCTGAAACTATTATGAACTATAAACTCTTTTATTGTGCAGCATGGATGATGCAAGGAGGCTAGTGGAGCTTGTGCAGGGGATTCCATGCAAGATTAACCTTATTCAATTCAACCCACACAGTGGTTCTCAGTTCATACAGACTGATGAAGACAAGATGATAAAGTTTCGTAACATTTTGGCTGAAGGAGGCTGCACCGTTCTCATGCGGTTTAGCCGAGGCAACGATCAAATGGCAGCATGTGGGCAGCTTGGCATGCTTGGGGCGATTCAAGCACCAGTGATGCGGGTGCCTGAGCAGTTCCGCACTGCCCTAAGAGCATCAGTTTGATTTGTCAAATGTCAGATTATGGTAAAGAAAACAAAATCTCCACCATGTTGTAACCTAACTATGATCAGATGCCAATTTTTATGTTTCCTCAGAGGTTCTGTAACAATGAAATTTTGTTAAAAGTGGTAACCACAATTAAAGTTAAAAGGGTTTTTGTTTTGATATTGTAAGTTTCTACCAAAGGTGTTATAAATTAGAAGATGTAAAGTGCATTACAACTTGAACCTATGGAGTATGAAGCAATTTCTCTTTACTTTAACTTTTGGCCTAAATAATAGTACTTCAGCCTTAACGTCTATACAAGATAAAACTTGAACTCTGTTAGAGCGGTGAGCAATGTCTTGATTTGGATGCTGCATTATCTATTTATCTGTACTGGTTTGGTCTGTCTGGTCACTGGCACGGAATAGCTCGATGAGTGTGTTTCGGATTTTGATTCTCAGAGCAGAGGCTTCATCGGGTCTAAACCACTTTTTGTCGAACTGGATGAATTGAAACAAACAAGTTTAGACAAGAGTGAGCAGAAGATAAGCGATTCGGTATCAGGAAAAGAGTTTGAGATAACTTACCATTCCCAGGTCTTTCCTTTTCAACCTTTGAGGTGCCTCTTCGATGAACCGTTTAATGAAGAAAAGAACAAACGGACCACAGTCGAAATCATTCTTTTGTTGCGGAACCTGGTTGCACAAAGAGAACACCATAAGACGAATTGATCTTCCTGTGACGCTCTAGTGTCTAAATATAATCATATTTCAGAAGAAACCGTCTAACAAAGTTCCTTGATCATGAGATTAAGAAGGTAAAAGACTGGCCTGTATATCAGCTTCGCTGATCCTACGGGGGAGGTTTTTCCATACTTTTTCTGAGATAGGTAGATCCGAGGAATAATTCTCTCGATTCAAATAATGCCATTCGTCTTTTAGAAACCTGCAACAAGTTGACATAGAACTTAGTGAATGTGGTATCTGCATTTTCATGCCAATGCAATAACTTCTCCTTTTATGTATTGATACCATATGCATACAACGTCAAGCATGTGAAAACATAAAGTCACAGGTAAAGCTCCTGGCATCTCACCTTTTTACATTTTGAACAATTGATCTTCTCGAGTGAAGTCCTAACGAATCCAGGTGAAGTATAGTAATTCCCGATTCATCTTTCTTATCTGGGATGCAAACTATCACAAGGCTCCAATGGAGACTGAAACATGGTACAAGAATCATGCTGATTACATGAGCTCTTTAGAACTCTTACGAAAAAATCTAAAGATTTGCAAGGCAGATAACATTTCTCCATCACAAAGGCAGAGGCGGGTTTTGTTTTAAAATGACAGTGGCCATTCAAATAAGCTCAGTTTTTTCTCATAAAAGCTAAATTACAATGCTGAAAGGAAAAGAGCTTACTCTTCATGTATTGGCATAAAAATATAAGCTTTACGGAATAGATCAATCCCCTTCCACCACCGCCTGAACTTCACAAAAAAGGCATCCTTGTCATTCCCCTAATTTATTGAAAGGACAAGACAAATAGGCCAGTCGACATAAGCAACAACATGGATAAACAATGTGAATCGCAAGAATGCCAATTGAGAATTATTTCCTAAGGATCACATTTTTATAATCACCTTGTACGTAACAGCGTCATTGAGCTTCTTGTAGAAATAGGTATTGAAGAAATGACAATTAGCAGAGATTTGATTCGATGATGATATTTGCTGCTGCAAGAACCTAGCCAAAGAAAACAGGGGAAAAATTCATATAAAAATCATGCAATTAATATAAGATAACATAAATCGCAAATCTAGCACTCCAAAAGTACCTGATGTAAAAATTCATAACAGGTGATGTTAGAAATTCTTGAGGCGCAAGGCAATCAAGATCTTTAAGACAAACTTGAACAAAGTGTGGATCATCCCTGGATAACCAAGCATTAATATTTTGAGGGTTACAGACATACAGTAAGTTACCCTAGATCAGTCTTACCTTGATGGGTAGCATATGTCTTCCTGTAAGCTGCAGATTTCATCAACTATTAGTTTATATACAACCAGTTGTAACTTGATGAGGCTAAAAAGAAAATAAGCAATTTTTACCCTTCAGGCAGTTCAACCGCTTGCTCCTCCACTGTTGAAGGCTGAGGTTCTTCTTCATCCACATTTATCACTGTATCATCTGATTTCTTTTGTTTTATTTTAGGGATATATCATCAGTAAGTTGAAAAAAACAAAATAGTGAATGAGTTGGAGTAAGAATTGCCAGAGCCAAAAAATAGTAAAAAAACAAAAACAAAATTGTATATTAAAATAGCCAAAAAATTGCCAGAGCCAAGTAGGAAGATTTTCCTAGCAATATAAACAGCACAGACCTGCAGTTTATCTAAAGAGAAAATTGCTGTTCGAAAATTGAAGTCTTTTATAAAGAATTTATACAATTTTCAGTTGGAAAATAACAGAAGTATTTTTAGTAATGATCCATGGTTCTTCTGGAGTAAATTCCTTAGGGCTATAATGACTGCACAAGAAAATGCAATTGCATGATATATGGTAAGAAGAGTAAGCAAGAATACCTTACAGCGCTTTGAACTTTGTGATGGATATTCTCCCCAAGACCACTCCCTATGAAAGAAAGAGGTTGAGCGATTACAATACAACTCATCTCTTGTGTACCAGAACAGCATGTCACAACAAAATAGTACTAACCACTGGTGGTATACTTGGGAACCCTTTAAAAGACAACAAACTAGTAGCAGAAACAGTTGGAAAAGGAGAAGAGAAATGGACCTTGGAGTTTCATGGCCGATGGGGTCGTTGTCATCATCATCAAGTAGAGAATAAGGGGAAGATTCCTTGAGATTTTTCTTTCCATAAGATTCCTTGGATTTCTGATTCCCTCTTGATCCTTTCAATCCAGAATTAAACTGCTTTTCATTGTTCTCAGCTTTCCCTATATCTGACAACATCCGCCACTCGTTGCTCAGCCTTGTTACAGGCCTTCTATCAGCCTTGTGTTTCCTACTTCCACATCCCAAATCTTCTAGTTCTTTACCAAATGATTTCTTTGGCTGAGTATCTGTCTGTTGAACACAGATTCCAAAGTTGTATCATGAAGAAGTACCCATCTAAAACAGTTTTAAATGGTAAAATGTAGAGGCTCCTTACTTTCGGTTTACTAAAAAACGTAACAAATGTTGCCCGTGAGACTTCTTTTGAGTCTTCATTTCCTTGTCCAGAGGTGTCTTTTGAGTTTGTATTCCCTTGTCCAGAGGTGTCATTTGAGGCTGCCTTCCTTTGTGTTAAGACATCTGAACCTACATGAAACGTGGCTCATTAAACTTAAGTAAAAAAAGTGGGAGATAAACAGAAAAACCATACAGAAAAATAAGACACTGAGCTAAACTAGTTAGAAAGCAAATCACATTTCATAAGTACTTGAACTTAACCAATTCAACATTGTCCACCAAGAATACCTGAGCTTGTCGATTGCATGAGCTTCGAACTTCTATCCACATCCTGCCAAAATGAAAGAGTCTTGTAGCATCATACTCAGATAATATCAATTCCATATCTTATCAGAGAACCATCTCTATCACTAGACCCCTTGATTTACATAAATTTATGCGTCGTAGCTACCATAACTATGGATCATACACATAAAATGAGCTCAAAAATCTAGCTTGCAAGATAAGAAAAAGAACACTAAAGATTCACAGAAATGTAGTTAACAAGTGTGAAACTTTAGCAAAAGCTATAAAAAAAACCCCAATACTGATAAGTAATCAAACAGACAAACATAAGAAGCAATTGAATGAGAATGCAAACCATTTGCGAGCGCTGTAAAACCCTACGCTGTTTCTCTTCTTCGAGGCTCGCGATTCTGAGGCGGATTTTGTCACCCTTATCGGGTAAGCCTGGACCTAATGTCACAAGATGCGTTTTAATACGCTCAAGCTGGTCGTCGAGGGCACGATCGGTTAGGGATTTATGAGAATCCATCTGATCGTCGGAGAGAAAAGTTGGCGGCGGAGGTTTGGTGTTAACAATCTCCAACTCGGGAACTTCATCTTCTTCCTTGTCCATGGCTGAAGTCCAATCAATCACAAAATCTTTCTTCTCCAAACAATCAACATCTATCACTTCATCCTTCCTCTTCGTCATTTCCCAAACAAGGTTTCTTCTTCTCAGTCGCCCATTTGTCACTTTGCTTTAGAATCCTTCGGTGTTTTTTTATTTTCACTTGTTAGGACTCTCTTCACCATTGATTTTTTTATAAAAAAAAAAAAAGATAAAAGATAAAATTGTGTAATGAAACATTTAGTAAATTTTGGTAATTTGAGAAATAATTTCCTTGCATTTGTTTGTATATGGGAATATGTATAATGAAACATAATTTCCTCAAAATATTAATTAAGGGTTTCACAAATATAAGATTGTAAAAATAGTATATTTTTTACGCGGTAAGGAATGATAAAAAAACCGTTAGAGTTTACCGCGTTAAATCAGTTTGAATTTTGGGTTTTTCGAATTTGGTAAAAAAAACACAAATGGAGCTGTTTTATCTCGGTTTAGTTTGAGTTCAGTTCGGATTTTAACCAAGATTACAAATAAAATAATAAGTAATAAAACTTGTAAACTTTTATCACATTTAAGTATAGTTTTCTATATATTTAATCAAATCGGTTAATTTAGGTGGGCTTCGTAAAATTCAGAGTCGATTCAAGTAATTCAATATAGAAATGTTTTTATCGTTCAGGCTCTTATGAAATTTATTCAGTGTTAATAATCTCGATTTGGTTCAGGTCATTTTGGTTAAGTTTTTTCGTCGACCTCTGATCACATATTCATACCAATAACATTATAAAACGCGTACCACAAAATAATCTCAAAAACATTTTTGATCCCCAAAATATGTATCTGTAATAATAGTCTATTACAAACAAAATATATATCTGTACGAGACATCTTTGATGCTCTTTCTCTATTATACAATGTCTATTACAAACGTATATTACTCTCAGAAATGGAGAAAAAACATTAGAGAGGAAATGATACGATATAAAAAATTTTCAAAAGAAAATTATTTATTATTATAAAATAAATGATCAGAAATATTTAAGATGAGATAAAAATCAAAACATTGAATCAAAAAATTACATGTGGCTAAGAATTTTTTTTTACCCTCTTCTCTCTCTGATTGGTCCACATGGTGCTGACTCCTCTCTTTTCTCATTTTTTAACATGTTGCACCCACAACTCCACGTCATTTAAACAACCCAATTCAACAACTTCGTTGGACCTTTTTGTTATTCAACACCGTCATTGTAAATGGTCTAATTTATAAGTCTCTGATGTTGAACATGGATATCGAGAATTTTACAGTCTTCAGTTCATAGTACATATCGACGAGTAGTAAACAAGCTAACTTCAATTTCTTTTTTTCTTGATAAAGACTAATAACTTCATTTTATTCATTGAATCTTTTATTTTCATCTCAATTGTTGCATAATCAATAATGGAATTATATACTTATCTACTATATTATTAAAAGGAAATATTGATTTGATAGAATATATTTACATGTCATGTAATAGAAAAATTATTATAAATCTAAGGTCAGTTTTGTCATATTACTCACATGAACCATCTTATTATATAAAAGAGGATTTTCAAAAGTTAGTAACTCATAGGATGGTGACACGTGTCATGCTATTAAATTCAAAATTTCGACACGTGTCAAAGTTGAAAAAATGTCAAAAATTAGTATAAAGAAACTATACAAAAATAATAATTAATTACCATTTTTCAGAAAATAGAAATTCTATAAGGAAATTATACAAATTACTAATCATATTCTATAAAGTAAATTATACAAATAATTAACTTCCGTAATTAAGAAAATTTCTAATCCTAAAAAAATTGTAAATATTGAACTCTATATAAAGAAATAAGTAGTTTTATGTTTTCTCAACAAACAAAACACTTTTCTTCAAAACCATCATACCTTCAACTTCATTCTATTGATAAAATTTCTATTCCTTTTAATATTTTTTGAAATATTTTAATTTATTATTATGAGTTAGTCGTAAAAAATATATTTATATAGTTTATGATTATTAATTATTCTTCTAATTCCGGTTTGTTTTTATTATATTCTTAAGAAAAAATTATTTTAATTTATTATTATGAGATTGTCGTAAAAAAAGTTGATATATATATTTTTATGATAAAAAAATAATATTTCTTCTAATTTTGGTTGATTTTTCTTATACTTTTCAGAAAATGTCTATCTTCTAAAAGTTCTTCTAAAGTTAAGAAGAACTATTCCATGTATGATACAAAGTTTTATATGATTGTTAGAGATCTTGATCATTAAGAACATTATTTGTGACTTGGGCAGTTTGTTTTACATTCTCATCATGAGTTGTTGATGTTCACTAACTGATATGCTCAAATATAATACCCTAAAGTATCTAAGCAGTAGCTGTAGTATTCTAGGAGTCGAACCACAAATACTCAAGATGTTCACTCAATAGATTTCAGAATGTGAATTAAGCTAAGCGAAATGAATGTAATCAAAGGTAACAAAACGATTAAAACGAAGTAATAAATCAATGGGGAAAATGCTAGGCTTAGGAAAGTTTGCAGGCAAATCAGAATTATCAATCAGATCAAATGTCAGGAATGAAATAAGCTCCGCTCTTGAACTTGAAACACAGATGTAAAGTAAACCAACTGTCGTTGCGAAGACTATCTATGTCTAAACTTAGAATTCAAATTTTTTTTGCAAATTCTATAAATTCAAACAAGCTTTAACGATCAAGTTCAATTGTTCACAAAATCCTAAACCAAAATTCTTTGCGAATAGGTCTTTTGCTCACCAAACACTAGTTCAGGAAACTAATCACACTTTCGTGCCAATTAATCAACCTAACATCATATTCTAGTTCGCGAGGCTAGAATAAGCATTAATCTCAAGTCTAGAATAAGCATTAATCTCAAGTCTAGGTGAAAAGCTCTATGGATATTCCTTAACAAGTTAATCAGATCTAATAATTCATCAAATACCTTTTAAACTACCCTAAACCTAACAGGGAATCTACTCTGACATGGTGAATGAGACAAACATCATGAATAAAATAGATTTCATAAGTAAAATAGAGTAAGAATACAAAGAGGGTTCAAGATGCTTCTCCCAAAAACTCAATTGCAGAATACTCTATCTCCAGAAAATCAAGTGTCTGTTCTGGAGGTTGAAAAACCTAATTATATAGCTAAAACACGTTTAGGAGTCTATCTCGAAAAATAAGGAAAGCTTCTGGTTTATCTTTGGGTCTTATTGTACGTTCTGATCACTGGTATCGACAGATACTGTAAATGGTATCGATCGATACTGGGATCTTTAATCGTGTCTCTTCCAAACGATGGTGTCGATCGATGCTTCCCAAGTGTCGATCGATGCTGAGCTTCATTTCCCCGAACTGCTTCAACTCCAGATTGCTTCAAAAGCTTCCAATAATCCAATTTAGCTCCATATGTGCCTATATCCTAAAAAGAACTTGAAAGACTCTAAAACTACTGAAAAGACTTTGAAAAAGAACTTATATCATGGTTAAAAGTGGGTAAAAACCATGATATATCAACTCCCCCAGACTTAGTATTTGCTTGCCCTTAAGCAAACAGAAAACCAAACAGAGAAAGAGGTTTGAAAAACATGGAGACTCACCTTTTCTTGAGATATTGAAATGACTCCTTTCCCAAGCTTCCAATCATCACCTAAACAGTTTCGGATCTGACCACCATGTACTTCTCCGTAGACAATTGCAGCTTCCCAGTATCCACACATTATCTCACAGCATCAATCATACTAAATCCTTCATTGCCGTTTCATCACTGCTGTTGACAATCAGGAACCTTCTAGATTCTTCCTCATGCGATATCGTGACTAAAGAACCACCCAAATTACACACTTTTGGTATTGTTTTCCTCTCCCCCAGACTTATCTCATTTTATGTTCTCTTTAAATTATTTTATTTTTTTTAGCTTTGCATATACAAATCAAGGTTTGAGACGCGAGTATTGATGGTGTTTGCCACCGAATCCTCGGTTCTCCCCTCTCAAAGTATCAAAAGTCTTAGGCGAATAACGGGGTTCCGGGAAATGTTCCTACCCCTCGCTTAAGACTTTTGTGTGATCATTCCTTATCCAAGTAGAAAAATGGGTCACAGGAAGTGTTCATACCCCTCTACTCGACGGAAATCATTTCATCTTTTATGCATCAATGTGTGTCAAGGGAGAGGTATACCAAAGTTTTCAAACGCATGGGTTCCTTTATCAGATATGAATGATGAATCAAGTTCAGTGAATACCAACCTCAGAGGTGAAGTGCAAAATTTGGCTCAGAATTTAGAAGAAATTTGTTGGAGACATGGGTGTTTCCTAGTCAACTGGTTAGTCCTTGGATTTTTCATTAGTCGATCTTAGAGCTAATTCTGTGACAAATGGTTACTTAAAAACAAAATCAGAACAATGAAATCAAGCAAAGGTTCACAATCTCCGACAGGTTTTGACTCAATAAAACAAGAATTTAACTCAACAATGACTGACTCTAAGAAAAACAAACACAACGTCAGTAAACACCTCCCCCAGACTTAAACAACACTGTCCCCAGTGTTATCTAACCCAGAGGAAGCAAAAGAAAGCACAAGAACATAATGGCTGAAAGTGGGCTTGAAGGTACCGTGGGAATGGGTGGGTATTGAGCGATATGAGAAAGTGAGAGACCGAACAAGAAACCCGAGGGTTTTATAGAAAAACTTACCTGGGTGCTGAGTATCGATCGATACAGTAAGTGGTATCGATGCTCGCATTGTAACAGCACAACTCTCCTTTGGTTACGGTATCGATCGATACTCCAAGGGTGTCGATCGATGCTCGTGGTCTGGACCTGGTTCGCGTGAAGACACAAGACAAAAACAAAACGAAAAATTCAAAACAAAAACTTATGTACAGACTCACCAGTGGGTTGCCTCCCACCAAGTGCTTGTTTAATGTTCTTAGCTTGACATGAAGATCAGTCAGGCAGCTGGTGGCTCAGCCAGAGCATTATATGGCTATCTGGGATGGTGGCTTTTGCCCAGTAATGTTTCACCCGCTGTCCATTGACAGTGAACTCCTTTCCTTCAGCACTCACCAATACCACTGCACCGTGTGGGCGGACTTCCTTGATTATGAAGGGTCCTAACCAACGAGAATGCAATTTCCCAGGAAACAATTGTAAACGAGAGTTGTACAGGAGTACCTGGTCATTTGGTTCAAAGTGGCGAGAAATGATCTTCTTGTCATGATAGGCTTTGGTCCTTTCCTTGTACAGTTTGGAGTTTTCGTAGGCGAAGTGTCTGATCTCATCCAACTCATTCAATTGAACCATTCGCTTTTGAGCAGCAGACTTGATATCGAAATTCATCAGTTTGGTAGCCCATGCCGCTTTATGCTCGATCTCAACTGGAAGGTGACATGCTTTTCCATACAGCAAATGGAATGGCATTGTACCAAGTGGTGTCTTGAACGCGGTCCGGTAAGCCCAAAAAGCGTCGTCGAGTTTTAGTGCCCAATCCTTTCGTGTAGAACCAACTGTCTTCTCCAAAATCTCCTTGATCTGTCTGTTGGAGACCTCTACCTGTCCACTGGTCTGAGGGTGATATGGTGTAGCAACACGGTGATATACGCCATACTTTCTCAGCAGCTTTTCGAAGACCTTGTTGATGAAATGAGTGCCACCATCACTTATAACAACTCTGGGTACTCCAAATCGAGGGAAGATAATGGTCTTGAACAGTTTTAGAACCACAACAGAATCATTGGTCGGACTAGCAATTGCTTCTACCCACTTAGAGACGTAATCGACGACGACCAATATGTATTTGTTCTGTCGCGATGGAGGGAATGGTCCCATAAAATCAATGCCCCAGCAGTCAAAGACTTCGACCTCGAAGATGAAGATCTGTGGCATCTCATGTCGCTTGCTGATTTTCCCTCTTTTCTGACACACATCACAATGAGAGATGAAGGCGTGAGCATCCTTGAACATTGTAGGCCACCAAAAACCAGCTTGCAGAACCTTAGAAATTGTTTTGAATGTGGCGAAGTGCCCAGCATACTCAGATCCATGGCAATGAAATAGAATTTATGGCACCTCAGATTCAGCTATACACCTTCTGTAAATCTCATCAGAATAGTGCTTGTACAGATATGGTTCATCCCAAAAGTAACGTCTGACATCCCTCATGAATTTCTTCTTGACTTACTTCTTGAGATGTTTTGGTTCGTAGTCAACAGCAAGGTAATTGGCTATGTCGGCATACCAAGGTTCAGCAGGAGTATTGACAGCTAAGGATTCCTTTGTATCAGACTGATCTACAGATGATTCAGCTATGGATGATAGCTGGTATCGATCGATGCTCAAGCGGTGTTGATCGATGCTTAAATGTTGAACCGACTGCAGCAATTTATGAGGGTATCGATCGATACCTGTGGAGTGTCGATCGATGCTTGCTGTCTGTAATGGCAAAATCGAACCAGAGCTGTGTCGACACCCAGTCTCAATGAAGTAGATGTTCTCCTCAGGCAAGGAATCGTCAATAGGAACTTCATCACTGATCTTCATTCGTGATAGATGGTCTGCAACTCCATTCTCCACTCCTTTCTTATCTTTGATCTCAATGTCGAAACTTTGGAGCAGTAGAACCCATTGACACAATCGAGGTTTCATATCCTTATTCTGCAACAGGTACTTAAGAGCAGCATGGTCAATATGAACAATCACCTTACTTCCAAACAGATAAGAATGAAACTTCTCAAAAGAGAACACGACAGCAAGTAGCTCTTTCTCAGTGGTACTGTAGTTCTTTTAAGCTTCATCCATTGTTCTGTTGGCGTAGTATATGACATGAAGTTTCTTGTCTTTCCTCTGTCCAAAAACTGATCCAACCGCGAAGTCGCTCGCATCACACATGATCTCAAAAGGGAGGTTCCAATCTGGCGGCTGAACAATAGGAGCAGTAACCAATGCCTTCTTAATCATTTTGAATGCGGCAAGACATTCTAGAGTAAAATCGAAGGTGAGATCCTTACAGAGAAGAGCAGTAAGTGGACGAGCTAACTTGGAAAAACCCTGAATGAATCTGCGATAGAACCCGGCGTGACCAAGGAAACTTCGAATGTCTTTCACAGATTTAGGTGGGAGGAGGCTTGTCATGACCTGAATCTTAGCCTTATCAACTTCAATCCCAGCCTTAGAAACCTTGTGTCCCAGAACGATGCCGTCTTGAACCATAAAGTGGCACTTCTCTCAGTTCAGAACCAGATGTTTCTCTTCGCGGCGCTAAAGTACCTTGCATAAGTTGTCCAGACATCCCTTGAATGAAGACCCATAAACAGAGAAATCATCCATAAAGACCTCCATGAACTCCTCGATCATATCTGAGAAAATCGACATCATACATCTCTGAAATATAGCTGGAGCATTACACAATCCAAACGGCATCCTCGTGTAGGGACAAGTGAACGTCGTCTTCTCGTGATCATCTGGATGTATTGAGATCTGGAAAAAGCCTGAGTATCCATCCAAGAAGTAGTAGTATGGGTGATTTGCCAACCTCTCCAGCATTTGATTAATGAATGGCAATGGGAAGTGATCTTTCCTTGTTGCTGCATTCAATTTCCTGTAATCGATACACATTCGGTGCCCGGTGATTGTTCTCGTCGGAATCAGCTCATCTTTCTCATTCTTTACCACTGTGAATCCACCTTTCTTAGGAACAACATGAACCGGACTGACCCAACTGCTGTCAGAGATGGCATAGATGACTCCTGCTTCCAGAAGTTTCATGATTTTCTTCTTTACCACTTCTTTCAGATTCGGGTTAAGCCTCCTCTGATGCTCGATTGAAGCTTTGGACTCGTCCTCTAGATGAATTCGATGCATGCACAGATCTGGTGAGATACCTGAAATGTCATCAAGAGAATAGCCGAGAGCTTTGCGATACTTGCGCAGCTTGCTCAGCAGTAAGGCGACTTCTGCGTTGTTCAAAGAAGAATTGACAATCACAGGATAAGTAGAGTTAGGGCCAAGGAAAACATACCTCAAGCTAGATGGGAGTAGCTTAAGATCGAGCTTAGGAGCTCTCTCTTCACTCCAATCACTCAAAGAATCAGATCTGGCACGAGAGATAACCAGCTCCTAGGGAAAAAGGGTGGGTATCGATCGATACTTCCTCTGGTATCGATCGATGCTTCTGCATTTGTGTCAAGGATCATGGCATAACCAGCATCAACTTCGGTGGGAACCATTTCTGTCTCAGCTGAGCAAACCAACGCTCTTTCCAAAGGATTCTCAGGGTGCAACCTCATGAAGTACTCATCTGATAGCTCACTGAAAGTGTCGATGAAGAATGTCTGGCCGTCTATGGTTGGTTTCTTCATCATCTTTTCCATGTTGAAGGTCATAATCAGATCACCGATGTTGAGAGATATTCTCCCATTCTTGCAGTCGATCAGGGCGCCAGCTGTGGCTAGGAAAGGTCTGCCCAAAATCAGTGGATCCCTTGGTTCAGCATCATACTCAAGAACTATGAAATCAGTTGGGACCAAGCCATCTCCAATCGTAATAGGAACGTCCTCAAGCAATCCCTCGGGAAATTGCACAGAGCGGTTAGCAAAAATCAAGGAGATCCCGGTAGGTGTGAAGTCTGTCATCCCCATTCTCTTAGCTACTGAATACGGCATGAGGTTTACACTAGAACCAAGATCGCAAAGGGAACGTTCGAACCTCTCAGTGAAGATTGTGCAATCCAATACAAAACTCCCAGGGTCTGGTAATTTTTCAGGAATTTTGTTGAGAAGAATTGCACTGCACTCGCGGGTGATTCTCAGTACCCCTTCTTCAAGATTCACATTGCTTGACACCATCCTCTTGATGTATCTCCTGAAAGCTGGTGCAGTCCTGTTAACATCTACGAACAGGAGTTCGACAACCAACTTTTCCAACATCGCTCTGCATCTAGCTTCTTCTATCTCTTTCTTAGACTTGGTAGGAGGTCGAGGGAAAGGAATTTTTTGTACATATACTCTCCCGATATGTCCCGTGGTCTGCTTCTGTTCGACTCTTGGACTGGTATCGATCGACACAGGGGGTATCGATCGATGCTTGTGGTTTTGCAACTGGTCCTATAGAACTTTGAACAGGCAAGGCTCGAGTTTGAGTGGTATCGACCGATACTAGGTGAGTATCGATCGATACTGGGGAAATCGCATAAATCTCATCGTTGTCATCTGAAGCAAGGTCGATGAGCTGCTTAGGAGAGTAGGTCTTCTTCAACCCTGGAGAAACTTCTCTTCCACTTCTCAAAGTAATGGCATGAACGTGCTTCCTTGGATTCACCGTTTTTTCTGGAAGGAAACCATCCTGTCTCTTAACTGTTTCTGCAGTTTGAGCAACCTGAGTTTCCAACTTCTTCTGATGAATGTTAAAAGCCTCGATTTTTCCATTCAAATAAGTGTACAAGGCATCCATATTTCCATTGAAATCAACAGTCATCTTTTGTTGCCCCTCAAAAATCTGTTCAAGCATAGTCTCAACTTTGCTTTCCTGAGTATTGGGAGGTGGTGTCTGGTAGGATGAATTCCCATAGGTGAGAGTGTACCCACTGTTCTGAAATGGCTTCTGAGCAAAGGAGTTTGCTCCGAAATTCGCAGACTTGAAGTTAGATTTGAATCCTTCTCTCTGAGAGTTTTTATTGAAGTCGTGGTTGTACGACGAATTCTGAAAACCATTACCACCAATGTAGTTGACATCTTCTGCTTCAAAATCATCGATGTTCTAGACTTCTTCAGCAAAATGCACTGCCTTCTACTACTTACCCAATAACAGATTGTGAACCGAATCCAGCTTCGCATGTACCTCAGCAATCTGCAACCCATCAACGTTTCCATTCTGCTTTTTCCTCTCAAAATCTGCATTCTTAGTACTGTTGTTAGACGCTAAATTCTCAATCAGCACATAAGCGTCCACGGGATACTCGGTGTTGAAATTTCCATTACTTGCAGCGTCCAAAGCCATCTGATACCTCCAATCGATCCCTCTAAAGAATATTCCCAATAGCTGAACCTGTGAGAAACTGTGGTGAGGGCAATCCATCTGATAAGACCGAAATCGAACCTAAGCAGCCTTAAATGCCTCAGTCGCTCCCTGAGAAAACTAGGAGATCTTGTTCCTGAGCTCTTCTGATCTCGCCTCATCATAAAAATTGTTCAGAAAAGCAGTCTTAGTCTCCTCCCAAGTAGTCAAAGAACCAGGAGGTAACTGCTTCAACCAGTAAGCTGCATCACCACTAAGAGAGTATGGGAATAGCTTACAGAAGAGGAACTCATTGGACACTCCATTGTATTTGATACTGGTGACCAAATCTTCGAACCTCTCGATATGATCCATGGGATGCTCATGAGAAAGACCATGAAAAGGGTGCTGGCCTACAAGAGTGTAGTATGCAGGCTTCAGCTCAAAGTCGTTTTCTGAAAAGTTGGAATACGAATCGCAGACCGATTGGCATAGAACTGGTATGGTCTGTTGTACTCCCCAAGTGTTCTGGCCCGATTAACCAGAGCATTCCCAACATTCCCACGCACAGCTGGTGGGATAACCTCATTAGCTACCGGTGCAGGGGCAACAACGTTTCCTTCTGCATCAAGCCTCTGTCCTTGCGCGTCACACAGGTGACCTTCCTGATCTCTCAAAACCCCAGCCTCATCACGAGCAAGCACAATCGGAATGTTCATCTCTGCTTGTTTCTTTTGCTTTATGATCGTGCGCTCAAATTCAGCTAGCTCTTTGTTTTATAGATTGGTCAACTGTTTGTTCTTGCTTCGTCTGGTCTCTCGATGTTGCATACACCTGAAACACAGAAATCAAATCGCGTAAGTGACGAAATTTAAACCGAGTATCGATCGATACCTGAAGGGTGTCGATCGATGCTCAACAACTTAGTCAAAATTCTAAACCGTAATCTAATGGTAAAATTAGAGTCCCCGGCAACGGCGCCAAAATTTGATATGCTCAAATATAATACCTTAAAGTATTTAAGCAGTAGCTGTAGTATTCTAGAGGTCGAACCACAAAGACTCAAGATGTTCACTCAATAGATTTGAGAATGTGAATTAAGCTAAGCGAAATGAATGTAATCAAATGTAACAAAACGATTAAAACGAAGTAATAAATCAATGAGGAAAACGCTAGGCTTAGGGAAGTTTGCAGGTAAATCAGAATTATCAATCAGATCACTAACACCCCGCACAAGTTGAACAATAGCACATGCTAAATGGTGGATTTCCTCAGAAAATTCTTATTTGTGTCAAAATACAAAATTGGAAAAGTCAAATGGTGATTGAAGCACTCTAGAGGATGTATGCTTTGATCTCTATTATGAATTCTTGGATAATGAGATTTGAGTTGTTGAAGGAGTTATAGGATGAATATTCAAATTCTTTATAAGTATACAACGAGTGCAAGAAGAGAGTTTCAAATCAGTAGTTGCAAAATGAATTATATTCAAGAGAAACACAGGAAAAATGCTCATTTAATTTCTGAAGTATTCGCAATCGACAATTTTATTCTCCAATTATAACTCGCACACATTATCTTCAATTTGTTGTTGACTTATCAATTTTGGATGGAATATTAGTTAACGTTTGTTGAGTTAACAGATTACAGATCTCTCGAGTGGTTGATTAAAACATGCATTTTCCCGAGAAACAAGTTATATGTTCCTAAGAGTTTTATAAGGAAGTTACTGATTTGTGAGGCACATGGTGGAGGTTTTTCTGATCATTTTGGGATCCATAAAATGTAGGAGATACTGCATGAACATTTCATTTGGCCAACGATGGGTAGGAACGTTCATACTGTTGTGGAGAGATGTGTAATTTTCCAAATGATGAAAAGTCATTTCCAACATGGATGTTAACTCCTTTGCATGTTTATGTAAGCATGAATTTTATTGTGGGACTACCAAAAACTTAAAAGGTGAAAAGATTCAATATTTGTTGTGGTTCTTGATTTTACAAAATGATTTATTTTATACCTTGAAAGAAGATAGATGATACAAACAAGATTGTATTTTAAAAGGATTGTGCTTCTTCATGGAGTTTCAAATACCATTGTTTTGTTTTTGTGAGTCAACATTTCGAAACTAGTTTTTGAAGATTTTTTAGACGTTATTTGGTACTAGTACTAAACTGCTTTTTTGTCGTTCAAAAAATGATGTATGTATGTATTGTCGTCCTGTTATTGTGTTGTATTGATGAAAAAATTAACTTTAAAAAATGGAAACCTATAATATACAAACACGTGTAACAATAGACGAGCCTTTGGCCGAACAAATTGTATAACTTTCACACACACACACACAAAAAGAGTAATTAAATTGAAGTTGTGATTTCTAGGGCACAAAAACGAGACTCGGTGAAGTCATTACTCCGTATCCTAAAGCTTTTACCGAACTATAGACTCCCATGGCCGACGGCGACTCTTCTTCTCCGGCCACGGGGGATCTCAATTCGCTGAAACCAGAACCCACTACTCCGATTCCAATTCCCAATCCAAATCCCAATCCTTCAGCAACTCCACCACCGCCTCAACAACATTCGCAGCAGCCGCAAGTCGCTGCTCTGGTTCAGCCTGTTCCACCTGGTCCGCCTTATGCGGCTCCGTCTCAGATTCCTGGCTCACTTATCCCCACCAGTCTTCCGCCGCCACCACCATTCCGTCCCGGTATGCAGTTCCCCCCCGTTGCGTATTATCAAAACCCTAGCTCTGGAGTTCCTCCTCCCGGCGTGAACTCTATGGGGGCTCCAGGATCCATGCCTCCGACGTATCAACCGCAGCCTGGTATGAGACCTTTCCAGCCTATGGCTAATGGTTACCCAGGAATTCATGGTGTTGCTCCTCCAGGTGCCATGCCTCCTCCGGGTGGGTTCTTCTATCCTTCTCTGCCATTATCTTTCTTTTGATTTTCTAAAATTTTGAATTTTTACACGCTCGCTATGCACTTTAGGCTGTAGAATTTGTTTCCATGGTATTTTGCTTTCTGTGTATGTTGTTGAATGTGGTTCATAAAATAGTGAAGTGGAACGATACGTCAATGTAGTTAGATGAGATTAAAGGTTAGAGTAGAAAGAAGTTTATTGAAAGAGGAAATAGGGAGAAAACTAGAACAGGGACACCGATGACCGGATGTTTTCTCATACAGTGTCTTGATTGAGTTCCGTGAGAATGGTTGCAAGGCATCAAATATTGGGTAGGGACTCACTTCTACGACTCCCTCATTTTGGTATGCGCAAATTCGCTTTCGTTCTTCTTATTATCTCCTTAATTTTTGCTAGCTAGTGTAACTCCTTTGAAGATAGCATTCTTAACACCATTTAACCAAACCGCTGACATAAAGGTTACTGAAAGATTTGCCTTATGTTCCCCAATTTCCATGTAAAATTGAGATTTACTGTAGTTTTAAGAACTTTGAACTTGATGCCAACTGCCGGCAGCAAGCATTTCTAGCGACTGAGTGCTCCTTGGTCTTGGTTTTGAGGTATTGCAATTCTTTCAAATTACACCTTCCGTTACATCTTCCACATGTTTCTCTTTCCTTTTCCCTCCTGTGAGCTGCTAACAGTTGAAAAAAAAACTATTATGAGGGGTAATTATAGTTTTTATAAGTTCCATATGGGCATGAGATGATGGGCGTTTCAATATTACTGAATATCAAATTCAGCATTTATCAGATGATTATAGATTCTTACCTATTTCAAGTTGCCCTATGAGGTTTGACTACTGAATGTGACTAGGATACTGGTGCTATCTTCTCAATGTGTCCTTCAGGCTCTCTGTTCAGCTGGGTGGTATTTGTACTGCCTCTGGTGTGCATATCTAATTTGCTCTAGTTTGTGGTAACGATACAAAATGAATTTTCAGTTCTGCTTCTTGATACTCTTGATTTATGCCAATGCAGTTTTTCAGGGTATTACAATGTAAACATTTATTGATGAATTTGTAGAGACTTGTTTTTGTTTATGCAGGGCTTCTCCGGTATCCTTCTCCATATCCAACAATGGTTCGTCCTGGGTTTATTATGCGCCCGCCTGGTACAATCGGTGCTGTTCAACTAGCACCACGACCGGCTGTCCCAGGAATGCCTGGTCTTCGTCCCGTAATGCCTCCTATGGTTAGACCAGCTTCTCTTCCTTTTGTAACACCTGCAGAAAAGCCTCAGACCACAATTTACATTGGCAAGATAGCAACCGTGGAAAATGACTTTATGATGTCTATTCTTGAGGTTTGTTTTCTTCTCTCTATCTGTATTGTCCTTTTCTTCTACTTTTAAGGTTGTTTATGTTAGAGGCACTTAATTCCATCTCTTTTGCTATAAATTTTATAAGAATTGATTTTGTCATCTTTTCTGCAGTTTTGTGGTCATGTCAAAAGCTGTTTACGTGCGGAAGATCCTACCACCAAGAAACCTAAAGGTTTCGGATTCTATGAATTTGAATCAGCTGAAGGGATTCTCCGTGCAATACGCCTGCTGACCAAACGTACTATAGATGGACAAGAGCTCCTGGTAATTGTGGATTTCTCTTCTCATTTCAAAATATGTTTATGTTTTTCCAAGCAGAGGCACTTCTGTGTGTCAACGAAGATCTATATTAGCTTCTACGGTATACTTTTATCTTTATTCACATTCTTTTTATCTGTATGGTGGGTAGGTGAATGTTAATCAAGCAACAAAGGAATATTTGCTAAAATATGTTGAGAAGAAAATAGAGACTGCAAAGAAAGCCAAGGAAATTCAAGCGGTAGGAACCAAAGAGAACCAAGCTGAAGGTCCTGAGAGTGAGCGAGAAAAACTTGTGAGTGCTGAAAATGAGACAGGGAAGGATGGAGAACCAAAGAGTAAAGAAAACATCGATATTGCGAATTCTGCGGTCATAACTGACGAAGAAAGGGAAGCAGACAGAGAGGCTTTGCAAAAGATTGAAAGTGCTATTGAAGAAAGGTTAAAGTCCAACCCTCTGCCTCCACCACCCCCACCACCATCTGCTGATGGTTCAGGCATAGAACTTGCTTTCAAATCTAAGGATGGTGACTCCAACACTGACATAGCTAGGAGTGGTCTGTTTTTACCTCCACTAATCTTCCTCTTTTTTGTCCTTTAATTCGGCTGCCATTGTCTATTTCCCTTTTAATGTCTGATAGGATGTTTTCTTCATGTAGATGCGGCAGCGAATGATGTTGAGACTTCTGGAGAACACAATAGGCCTGACACAAGCTCACCTGATTGGAGTAAGAGAAATGACCACATAAGCAGAGAAAGAGGTGAAAAGGAGCAAGAAATAGATAGATACGAGAGGGAGGCTGAGCGAGAACGGACAAGGAAAGAGAGAGAGCAAAGGAGGAAACTTGAGGATGCAGAGCGTGCTTACCAGGCTCGTCTTCGACAATGGGAACGCAGAGAAAGAGAAAAGGAGAAGGAACGACAGTATGAGAAGGAGAAAGAGAAAGATAAAGAGCGTAAGAGGAAAAAGGAAATCCGCTATGAGGAAGAGGAGGATGAAGACGATGATGATTCAAGAAGAAGATGGCATAGGGCTGCATTAGATGAGAGAAGAAGACGGCGACTAAGAGAAAAGGAGGATGACTTAACTGATAGGTTGAAAGAAGAGGAAGAGGTTGCTGAGGCGAAGAGGAGTGCCGAAGAGCAAAAGTCGCAGCAACAGCAATTAGATGCCTTAAGGCTCCTATCAGGACAGGCAGCTATTGGAAGCGAAACGGTTCAGACATCACCTATTGAAAACGATCATAAGGAAACTCTCCAAACTGTCGGTGAATCTGTCCATGAGCACCATGCAGCAGGTAAGGATTTATTATCGTCTTTCTCCTTCTTCTCTGTCTCCCTTTCTATTTCTAATGGCTCCCTTTGCCAATTACAGATTTTGAACAAAATGGTTCTGGTAATGAATCCATGGCTATTGATAATAATAGTGGATCAGAGGCACATGCTCCCTCAAAAAAATTAGGATTTGGGCTTGTGGGATCCGGAAAGCGGACATCGGTGCCTTCTGTTTTTTATGAGGAGGATGAAGACGAAGCTCATAAGGATAAAAAGATGAAACCTTTAGTTCCTATAGATTACTCAACCGAGGAACAGGAGGCCGTGGCCCATGGTGGCTCAGGGAATACACCACCTCATTTGGCTTTAGCTGCTGAATTTGCAAAACGAATTTCAAGTACTAATCCCAAGGAAGAAACAATAGAAACCGAAAAACAAAGGAGTAGACGTTCTCATGATAAGACAAGCCACCGGGATAGAGACAGGGACAGGGAAAGAGAAAGGGATAGAGACAGAGACAGAGAGAGAGTCAGGGACCGAGGTGATGGGCATAGTGGTCCAACCAAAGACGCTAAAGAGCCTGGAAAAGCAAAGATACCTGATACCAAATTTCTGAACGCAAAGCAATTGATAGATACAATCCCAAAGACAAAGGAAGACTTATTTTCGTACGAGATAAACTGGGCTATGTATGACAAGGTAAGCTGCTCATAAATCTCTTATCTCATTTCACTTTTACTAGATCAGTGATCCCTTAGATGATTACTTGTTGCCTTGCTAGTGACTAGTGAGTTTGTTTTGGTGCTCACATTTTTTCACCTTTTTCTTTAATTGAAAAGCACCAATTGCATGAAAGAATGAGGCCATGGATCTCAAAGAAAATCATGGAGTTTCTTGGAGAAGAGGAAGCCACGCTGGTAGATTTCATTGTGTCAAACACTCAACAACACGTGAAAGCGTCTCAGATGCTTGAGCTGTTGCAATCGATTCTTGATGAAGAAGCTGAGATGTTTGTGCTGAAGATGTGGAGAATGCTCATCTTTGAGATCAAGCGGGTCGAAGCTGGAGTCCCGGTAAAATCCAAAGCTTGAAACTTTTCTATAAAGAATTTTTTTCCTTTGTTGCTTCATATCCAATTTTTTTCTAAGTCTTCTTGTCTTTGGATTTAAAAACGAATCGCCATGTTTACAAGCTTAATGCAAAAGAAGAGATTGAAACACGAAAAAACAATATATGCATTCTAGTTGACAGAATTAATATTTGCACCACTTAGTTTAAAGCTCTCTTTAGTTTAGAAAATGAGTTTTTGACCCCAAAAAAAGAAAAGTTGAAGAAATGATTTTTCTATGCTGTCTTCTCAAATCCTTACTCACTGAGTAGTGAGTACATAAAACTTTTTTTTTTTTTTTGTGGGAATCATTTTAAATTATAGGACAAGTATTGAGTCCATTCATTACTTTTACAAAGTGCAATAGTTATTCCTCTGAATCAAAATATACTATGATTTATTTCAAAGGAAATTGGAAATAAATGATAACAAAGACTTATATAATTCAATTTATTTCCAGAAAATTAATACTATAATTACATTACACATTGCCATAATTGCGCACAGTTTGTCTTTGAAAACCAGAAACTCATTACATTAATATTAGCTCTTTGGGTTATTAAAAAAATCCCATAGCTAAAATACATAACAAGTATAAGTAATATATACACATATAAATAATTATAGTATTTTATCCTTAACCTATAAAAATCGAAGTTATAATTTTGGTATATAACCCTTTGATAAAAAAAGCTCAAAGAGTTGTTGTATAACCCAAATCACCAAGCGTGGACGAACCGTTCTCTTTCTAAAACCGGTTCAACCGGACCGGTTTTCCTCTCTTGAAACTCGTGTATCATTTTAATAAGCGCACTTGCCTTTTTCCCACCTCCAAACTCGCCGTTACTTGACGCCGTGTAAAGCGATCCCATAACAGACTGATTTTTAGCCAGAGACCCAACGACGTCACTTCCACCGTTATGACACAGATTCAAAAGCAGAGCAATACAATGCTGCTTCGTCGCCGACGTAACCTCCGACGAACCCAGAATCTTCACCGTAAGCTTCAATCCTCCACGACGGAGCACGGAAATCATCCCGTCTGGATACTCTGCCATTTTCGCGAGAATCGCCATCGAATCCGCCGTGACTCCGTCGCTAACCTCATCAGATTTCAAAAGATCGAGAAGAACGGGAACAGATCCGGCGGCGAGAACACGCCAGTGATTCTCAGGTTGGTTCATTAACAAACTCCGAATCGCGATTAACGCGTTGCGTTTTGCTGAATCGCTAAAATCACAACTCTTAACGATTCTCACCAATCCTGAAATCGAATCTGAGATTTCTCCGATCAATCTACTGTAATCTCCGATAGAAGAGAGATAAAATAACGCAGCTGCTGCGTATTGTCTACTCTCTCTTCTCGCTCCTTCGTTTAAAACCTCCACAATCAGCCTTAATCCACCACCGTCGTCTCCGGCGATTTGATTTTTTCCGGCGGTATCTTTCGATAAATTCATAATCCCAGCCATGGCGTTTTCTTGAATCCTCGGATCTTCCGAACGAAGAATCTTCATTAACGATTCCACAACCCCAGCTTCCACTAAACAAGATCTGTTAAAACTACTCGTCTTGGTGAGAATTCGAATCTCTACTAATGCTTTAACCATCTCTTCTTCGTCCCCGTTGACCAATTCTCCGGCGAGGAACTCCGCCGTTAGTTTCCCGGCTTCTTTCGCCGCTAAACTCTCTGGCTCAGCCACCTTCTTCTTCCCCTTTTGACCCAAAGCTATGATGTTTTGCTTGCAGTAACTTTGGATCACTTGCTTGACGGAGAAGTTATCCACCAAGAGAGTACTAACCAGGTTTTTACCAGTTTTAGGGCACGTAATGTTACCGGAGGAGAACCACTTTGTGATTGAGCTCCGATCATATGTGTGTCCTGTTTCTAAAACCACAGGATCACTCATGATCTCTAGAGAAATCGGACAACGAAGATCATCAATGTTTAAACCTCGAATCATCATCAAATCCTCTTCTTCTTCTTTCTCAACATCATCATCAACATCAATGCCTCGAAGTATCACACATCTACAATAGCATATGAATCCCATTAAGTTGCTGATAAGCTCAATTTCGAGGTTACTCTTCTTCTCTACGGAGATCTCTTCTCGTAAAAAGTCGATCTCTAGAACGCAATCACTCCATTTTCTGACACCAATGTGATCAAGAACTCGGAGTATTTCATCCGAGTTTGGGTTAATTCTGTTCTCGAACAGATTAAAGAACCAATAAACAGAGTCTATAGCTCGTTTATCGTCTCTGTCAGGCCTTGCTTCAGATTTACGAGTCTGACGCATTACTAGATAGATTAGCTCATTCACTTCTCCAGGTAAGTCTACAGATCCGACAGGAAACGTGTCGAGGATAGTGGATATGGATCGGATCAAGACCCGAAAATGAGCTGAGACTTGACCGGAGTTTATCAACATATATAGCTTAGCTCCCTCTCGTGTACAGTCTTCTAAAAGGAACTTGAGTTTCTGGAAGATGACATGGAGCTCTGACAGGCTCAAGATTACTGAACGGCCCGTCGGTATTGACCCGACTCGGATTTGAATCCGGAGTTCTTCTAAGAAGATCACAAGTGATTGGACATGTCGGAGAGTTTCTTTAGCACTTCTTTTGTTGGTGGAGAAGTGTTTTGATTTGAAGCTGAGAATCTCCCCGGCGATTTGTAATAGTGAGTCGAGGAGAGTGGTTACGGAGATCGATTCGCATGGACTTACCGCCGGAAAAGTCAGAATCCGACGACCTGACCCGGTTTTTTTATGGATCATTTAGATAAGATTTGAGGAAACGTAAAGAAAGTTTTTGTGACTTGAGTCTATTTCGGAGGTTATGTTTATGTTATTGTGTTGTGAAGATATATACACTTCGTGTGGGTTTGAACTTTTTACAACGTTGCGACACGTAAAGAGGTATGATACGTTGATAATTTTGGGGTGTGTAATTGCCACGTTGTATCGTACTTGGCGACACGTGAAGAGGTATGATTCGTTAATAAATTTAGGGGTCTGTGAATTTGCCACTTGGTATACCGTGGCGATGAAGTGTGTGAGAGACCAAGTTTGTCGTGAAGGTACCGTGCATGAAGGTAGCCGACAATTTCTATGACGCTTCTGATATTTTTTCCTAAATTCAATTATTATATTACTATAGTTTTATATATATACAAGTTTCATTGATTGATTGATGCAATGATGTGTAATTGATTTATTAATTTTTATAGGATACTTCGAGGATGTTATTGGTTGAAAAACATTATTAAAGTGGTTTTTTAATTCTGACTTGTTTTATTATTTTGTGTTAGACCAACGTAGGTGAATGAATTTAGTTAAATTGTGGCCATGGCGGATCATTTTTTTATATAATATGCGTCTAATAAGATATTCCTCTTTGTGATTAAACTGATAATTGTACATTGGTTTTAGACACTGTTTCGAAGAAAGATATTTTCCGGTCTTTATTATATTGATTGATTCGACTCGAGAGACTGTGCTATCGAGTTGTCTTTTTCCGAGTCGCCTCTTTTTCTTTCTTTTTTTTTTCTTTTTTTTCGGGTCAGATAAGAGTTTTCCAGAAACATTGGACGGTGCAGTTTTCTCAAAGAAAAATCAAACATATAATAATTTAGAGGACCCATCTTCATTTTTATTATTTTTCTTTATTTTTTCAAACAAATTTCTCATTTATTGTCAAAACCTATTACTTCCTCCGTTTCACAAAAAGTGTCATTCTAACATTTTTCACACAAATTAAAAAAACATATTAAAATTTCTTTTATACCCTTTAAATTCATATTAATTCTTGGTATTCTTCTATAAACTTGAGGTTAAATTAGAGATTTTGCACCAAATTTTACATTGAAAACCTAAAGCGACACTTATTTTAAAACAAAAAAATAAACTTTAAACGACACTCTTTAAGAAACGGAGGGAGTATATAACAGATAAAAAATCACATTTTTGCAAAGTCCAGTGTAGCCACTACATCATGTAATAATATAGAAATATCATGCTATGTTAATCCAGAAAAAAAAGAGAGAAAAATAATCTATTCAATATGCCAATTTATCGTGCTAAGATCATTTAGAGGGCAAGCACTTGTAAACAAGATTTTTTTTTTTTATGTATAGAAAACAATAAGTGGCTAAAATTAAGATTCGTAAATATAACACCGCATTAGGTAGAATTTGTATATATCGAATTCTTTAATGTAGAATACATAAAACTGGTGTGTTAATAGAATATTAGAATGAGACAAATATGGAAATATACCTGATAAAATAAAAAAAGGAAACGAAGTCATTAGATTGTGTTAGAGAAGAAAAAGATATGAACCAGTGTTCTAAAACGCGCTACGCGCTTGCTAGGCGGTAACCAAGCGCATAACACCAGCCGTATACGCGGATGCCTAGGCGGAATTTACGCGGATATATACATATACATATATAATATATATATATATATATATACATATTATAATATGTTATTTTTATATGTAATGACAAAATACATGATTAAATTGTTAATTTGTTATGGAACTTGTTAAAGAAAAATTGAATAAAAAAATAAAAATTGTCTTAGTCCCCTAATCAAATAACGTCTTAAAGACGACGTAGTTTCAAAATAATTCGAGAAAAAATTAAAAAAAAAGTAAAAAACGAATACGGACGAGTATGCGGCGGCTACCGTATACGCGTTCTAGGCGGCACATATGCGCCCGGTTTATTAACACCCGCATAACAAGCCGCATAAGGAGAATTCGATACGATGCTTTACCGCACACCGCCTCGACGGCGCCTAGGCGGCCGCCTAGGGCGCGTTTTAGAACACTGATATGAACAGACCCAAAAAAAAAAAAAAGAGGATATGAACAAAAACACTTAAGGATAAGATTCATTTAGCTTCACCAATTAGGGAGAGTTAGATAGTGGACGAGGCTTTAATAAAGAACATATATGTACCAAGTCTAGGAGCACGTACGACGTTGTATCTCCCACTCGGTTCATTTTCTCCAAGAAAGTGGATTCGCAAATTACTTTGTTTTCTAAACATAATTTAATCTTTGCCACCTAATTAATGTGAATAAAATATGAAAACTTTAATTAAGAAGATCAGGGGAATAATGCGGTAACCTTTTTTTTCTTGTACATACTCACAGTCATAGCCTATTGGATTTGATTTCTGTTAATGACACGATGGCTTTTTCTTTTTTTTTGGTCACTATGACACGATGGCTTTATTAGACTACAAGTCACCTAAACTTCTTTATTTGTAAGATTAATTAGGAAATAATCATCACATTTGTCGTATATGTATACTGTATAGAGTAAACCCTAATATCGGAAATTGAGTAAAGATCTACTTATTTTCAATTTGATGTTTTCAATTGTGGGATAGATACTCTTTCACCGTGGTACCGTGAGTCTCCGGTGTCTCGTCTAGTTTTTGGGTGGGCGGATTTATCTTAGGTTTATTGGTTCTATAGGGCCCTTTTATGTTTCAATTCTCAGATCTGGAATCGTAATCCCTTGCGCCCCTTTTGTTTAAACGGTTCGGTTTCAAACTTCTCGATTACAATATTTTATGAACAAATCAGAGAAGATTTTTTTTTTACGGTGCTTTTGGTCAACTCGATTGTGACTATTTCTTGTTGTTATTGAAACATTTGCTTTTTTTATTTCTTTAGTTGTTGGTGAAAGTTCAATCAGTTTAATCGATTGTTCTGGGAAGATCTTTCCTTTGCGGATTCTAAGGAGGGAGTATTGGATAAAAGAATTAAAGAGAATTGGAATGAATAGATTTTAAAGTATTTTATGAGATTTAATGGATTCCATTAAAATCTCAACTAAAAACCTGAGAATTTGTCCTTTACATTTTTGCATTTGAATTCTATTAAATTCCATTCAAATGACACTGATATAAAAACTCTCGTAAAGTTGAATAACATTAGAATTTAATAGAATCTAAAAATCCATCAATTGAATAACACTAGAATTTAATAGAATTCATAAAATTTGCAAATGAATAACACTGGAATTTAATAGAATTGTCTAATCCTTCCGATTCTATTAAATTCTTCAATTGAATAACACCCCCTAAATATAAAGATTAGTACCTTTCCATGGCTTCTGATGACCAGTGTCGAATTATGTTTCATATGTCCACGTGTCTCAACCTTGAACCATAGTCTCACACGTGGCTAATGCTCTAAAACTCTTACCTCGATGGGTTTTCTATTTTGTATTGGACTTTCCTGGGCTTCGACTTTTGTTGTTGTTTAATTTGGTATTATTTTAATAAATGAGACCAAACAAAAAAAACTTTGTGAGGTAGCATATCAAAAATACCAAAAATACACATATTGCTGGTTGCGGATCCAGAATATGTTGGAGAAGGAGACATTAATTAGAGAGTTCCAAGGTTCGGGGATATTTTGCTTGGGGAGTTTTGAAGCAACTAATAATGTATGAAGAGAGTGGTAAAGTTGCAATGGCTTGTGTGCGTCATATGGCTGGTACATGAAGACAAAGAATCTTTGTATGTTGAAAAATGGATGTATGGTAACAAGAAGATTGGTATGGATCTATCGGTATAGCTCTAGGAAAGAATAAAACTAATGAAACGTTTCTCAAATTTTAGGTTTAAAGGTCTAGTGGTGCCACAAAAGTGATTCGGAGACTCACCATCATATCAAACTGTGTCTTTGGTTTCTTTAGTGACGGAAGAAGAAACCTTAAAACAGACGAGAAATAGAACGCAGTAATAACCACTTTCTACACCATTCATTGTGTCTTCATTCATTTACACCATCATCTTCTAAGATAAAATCCCAAGAGTACGTAGTGAGTGCTCAGCTTTTCAATACTTGCAACCTTGTCTCTCTGTCTTGCAAATTTAAATCTTCTTGAGCTTCGAGAAGGTTCCTGACTCTGAGAAGTAAGTGCTTTGAGTCCCACTGCCTAATCCTAAAGCCTGCTGAGGATTGCACAACTCTATTCCCTGTCAAATAGATAACCAATTGGTGTCAGACAGCGATGCGAATAGATAAAACTTTTGTCAAGAATCAAATAAAATGTTTGTACCTGCACAGGAGTGAAAGCCAGGCTCGATGTCAAACCAGAGGTAGTCGCACCACCTGTATATTGTCGTTCTTTGAGCCTGAAAAAAGCCATTGATAAACAGTTCACAAAGAGGACACACAGGAGATTTGATGAAAGAACAGGACAGGATCAGTATATACAGGGTTAGAAAAGTCAAAAAAAAAAAAAAAAAACAAGAGAACTGGAGGAACACTTACTTTTTGGCGACCTTAGCATTAAGCTTCAGCTTGCTCGGCACACTGGATACTCGCAGCCTGTTGCTTCCTGCCTGGCCAAGCATTCCATAGCCTTCACCAAGTCCATCACCTATCATCATGAAGAACATATATTAGACTAAGTGCCTTAAGAGTCATTAACAACAAGTAAAAGTACAAGATTATTACCAAGTGAGCTCTCTTCGGGTGTACCAAACGCCATCCTGTTGGCCAGCTTCCTCATATCTGTCACTGCATACCTGATTAAAAGAGAATGGTAAGACTACAGCAAGTAGTAGAATTCCATCTAGATTCATTAAGGACACAAAGTAGGATGAAAAAGGCTACCTTTCTTTCATTTTTCTTAGACGGCGACCACCCCTTCTTTTCTTCGGCTCAGAATCAGGAACAGGAAGTGGCTTAGGCTGCCTTGCAGGAGGAGGTTCTTGCCACTTCTCAATCTTCTTACGGATCTCCTCCCTCAAAGCTTTTCCATTTGTCCCTGACGGGTCCCCTCTAGTAGCATCAACTCTTGCTGCCAAAGTTGCTTTTGCAGCCACGAGCCTGCCAGCGCGAGCCCGAAGTCCAGGAGGCGTGCTTTGGAGAATCTCTGTCTGCTCCAGATAACCCACACGGGACACTGACGTTGCAGAAGAGAACCCAGCAAGGTTCTTCCTCTTGTGGCCAAGAACTTGAACATTACAGGCAGGAATTTTGGCAAGTGCTGACAAACCTCCAGCAGTCCCCATGAGCTTGGCTGCAACAGCACTCCCAACAATGGCGGAAAGATTTGGTGCGATAGATCCCATCTTACTTTCAACAAAGTCAAGGATCTTCTTTCGTGCGGAATCAAGATCTAGAGCCCGATCACAAGCCTCTAACGTCTTTTGCAGGACATCCTCTGGTAGTGGGCTCCCTTTCGTGGTTGAAGCAGTAACTGAAACAACCATTATAATAGCAGATGGAAGAAGGTCTTCAAGATCAACAAGAGTTAAATCCGTCTCATTGCCAATTTTTTTCACAACACGGGCATAATCGATAGGGTGATGAACCAGAGACTCAAGCTCTTGAAACTTAAGCTTGTACTTGTCACGGATAAAGCTGTGGACAATGGCGATTTCATTCTCAATATCAACTGAGAGCTGATTGCAATCCACAATAAGCTTGTACTCAGGATCGTCTTCTAATACAGTTCCTTTCTCCGCTCCATCAGAATCCTTTCCAAGAGCCTCCTCTACTTTCTGCATTATATCAACATATCTCTGACTTTTCTGCAGCTTAGAAACGGTGTCAAGATCATCATAGTTAAGGGTCTCTAGATCTGCCATGTCCATGTCAATATCTTCTTCCTCCTTTCCAACATCACCATCATTCTCGTCCTGAATATGAATAATCGACCAAACTACAATCAAAACCATAGCTCCTCCAAGTAAATATATCAAAATATATGCCGAAACAGATAAAGTAATCAAAATGTTTAAAACACTCACCACTTCTGTGTCATTGTCAGATAAATCTTCAAGATCAGCAAGGAAAGAATCTTCAAGAGTTGCCTACAACAGATCCAACATATTTAGTTAGTAAGTCTAAGCTTACAAAAAACTAAATCATGTTCATATAACAAACCAGAGCCAGTAGAAAGCATTACCAATGTTCCAGAAACAAACATAGACACATAGCAGAAAGGATTCAAACAAAGAGAAACAAGAAAGCAATATCTAACAACTCGGAAATCCTAAAATTGAAATTGAAAATTCGACACGATGATTCAAATCAAAATTAACAATAAATCTCTCGATAATATAGAAATTTCCAGTGTCAAAACAGTCAAATTAAAGATTCGTTATTTAGTGAATTTTTTGGCGAATAATTAAAGGAGAAGTAGCTATTGAAGAAACTAGCGAGAACAACACAATTAAGGAAACGATTCGGTGAAGATAAAAAGCAGAGGATACAATGAAGAGAGGAGGAGGGAACGCTTACCATAATCTTTCTACTTGGAACGCAAAAGCCTCAGTGTTTCGCCTGCGAGGAAATCGTGGAATCAGAAACCCTAATTTACACAGAAAGCTTGAGATACACCCAATTAAATAAATTAGGAAAATCTAAAGGTACCTGAATCGACAGAGAACCCCAAATTCGAGAAGAAATTGAAGAAGAAGAAGGAGAAGAAGCAGTGAGTATTCTCCTAAGAATGTGAATGCTTGAAGCGAAAACCAATACCTTGTTTGTTCTTTTTTTTTTTTTTTTTGTGTGTGTGTGTGTCAACTAGCTTGTTTGTTCTTAAAAAATGCCTTTGAGTTTCAGAAGTCGGCAATCATAGTTGGGCCTATTTAAATGGGCCATTTTCGCACTAAATTGGTAGATGGGCTTCTGCAAATTCCAATTTAGGAATTATATGATTTCGCAGTTTACTACCATTTTTTAAGAAATTCAGGCTCTTACAAAAAGAAAAAATTACTCTTTATACATAAAATTTAATTCAAATTCTAATTTGAAAGAAAAGAAATTTAAAATAACTTCCAACAGCAAAAAAATTAACCTAAAACACATTTTTTATAAACCAAATAAGAGCATGATATGTATCTAGAAACATGGTTGAGATACAGATCTAGAGTGTCGATCCTTGTTCTCTAATGGGAAAATATTTATTCGAAAAAGATGAAGAAACTAAAAAATAATTATCATAAAAAAAACTTTTTCAGAAGATTGAAATTGATTTTGAAGAATGAAAATAACAGTTTTTTTTTTTTTTTTATCAACTAAGAAATTTATTAGATTGTAAAGGGTGCATACAAATATGTAACCAACCAAGAAGGTGGTACAGAGTAAAAAAAATACAAAGATGGTGAAGAATAAGCTTTCCTACAAATTACATCAGCTGCAGTATTTTTCTCGCGATTGACATATGCTAGTGAAGATAGCGGTAGTTTCTTCATCCAGTGTCGTATATCAGTCAGAATCGTTCCAAGCTCGATATGATCTTTCCCAGTATTGATTAGATTAACTAGCTCCTGACAATCAGTTTCAAACCAAACACACCGAAATCCTTGAGACCAGATTACTTGGAGAGCATTTAGGAAACGAAGTGCTTCTGCTTGTAAAGCCGATAGGGATGTACTGAGTTTTCCACCTCCAGCAAGAATAAGCTTCCCTTTAGAGTCTCGGAGAATCCAGCCCGTAGCAGTAGATGTTTGTCGTCCTTATTTGAAACTACTATCGAAATTGCATTTAATCCAACCTGTTGGGGGTGGATACCAGGCACTTGGCCGATTGTTTCTATGTCGTTGCGGAAAAGTAGAGGCATCCGTATTACTTACTTCGCTCGATTGGTTAGCTGCGAACCATTCACACACATCAGCAAGTTCCTTTGTAAATTCAGAATATGGGCTACGGGAAATCTTTTGGTAGAGGTAGGTATTTCTCGATTTCCATATTCTCCATAGCAGCCAGAGTGGTAGGAGATTTTTTATCTTAGTCGAAATTTTATAGTATTGGAGTAGCAAGTTTATATTGGTTTCAAGATTATTCGTAAAGGAAAATTAATGACCAGATTGATTGGTACGTACATCCCAAATGGATTGGGCATAAGGACATGTGAATAACAAATGGTGTATTGTTTCATTATCCAAACAACAATGTTGGCGAATAAAGTTCTTGTATCGAAATTATCATGTAAATTTACTTCTTCAATGTACAATTCAAAGATTGGTAAAATGATGTGTAGCTACAAAAATGATTGAGATATATCTAGAGTGTTTATCCTTATTCTCTAATGGGGGAAAATCTTGACTCAAAAAAAAACTAAAAAAAATAATATTTTAATATAACGAAAAAAAAGAAAATGTTATGAATGAAAAAGAATATGAAATTGTTATTTTCTATAATGTTATTTTTTTCTTTTTCAAACACATATCACGATATCTTTAATACCAATAGTTTACAAAGTCAAAATATAAAAAACAGATCATTACACATAATCGAAACAAAAACACATGAAATACAATTATTTTTTGCAAATACGGGAAATTGATATTTCGATGACAGAATAGATTGAACCCTGCTCTCAGTAATATCTCAGAAACCTTATACGCTAACAGATGACATATGTTATGTCTTCCCATCACACACTTTTTGTTGGCTAACAACGTATAGTTGAGACTCCAAATATAATAAGTTTCAACGTCGTTGTAAGTGTTTTTAAATATTGTTGAACCATGAATCTTAACCTGCTTGATGTTTCCTGTCTTTCATTATTCACCGATTGCATATGCATTGGCGGCACACTTACTTTATTTAAAACCTTTGTTGCACCGTGATTCCATATTCTGATTCGCTTGGATTCATCACATCGCCGTAAACCGGATTTTTCCGGATCCCATATTCTCCGTCTAAAACGGCTAATTACTTTACGAATTTTACATACAATCCCTTCACCAAAAAGAGATCGGGTGTGTTGGGCATCATGAAGAGTTGCAAGATCCTTCACGAAAATAATGGGCTCGGCATGAGTGAAATAGTAAAACCGATCCAACCCAACGAACCATGAAAAAACTTACTCCATTATCGCATAAATTTCTTGGAAACATAATAGTTTCCAAATACTAACTAAATGTATATGCGTTTGAACCACCACCGATGTAGTCGTAAACAAATCCATCGCCGGAGACTGCCAAAAGATCACCGGGAAAAATGATGAGTCGCAGAGAGACACGATTGTCTTCACAACTGTTTCACGATCGCCTCTTCACGAAGCAGTTACGTCACTGATGTGCTCAAATTTTAATCCCAAACTAGTACCCCAAGTGCAAGGCAGTCGAAGTAGTAGACTAGGTATCGATCCACAGGGACATAGAACTAACACACTAAGTATACAAGAAACTTCTTAAGCTAAGACGATATGATTTGTTGTTTTAACGTGATTAAACTAATAAGAGCTAATACTACCAATTGAAATGCAAATAAAAAATTAAAAGCAACGACTAGACATAAAACAATAACAATACACAAGGTAACAAAGCTAGAACTAAAATGACACAAGCAAAGAAAATCAATTAAGGATGACGGTTTTAGATTTTTACGAAACAATGGATTATGGATGGGACTTCGAATTATGAATGCTTGACAATTTGTATGCAATGAGATGATAATCAATTAAACCTCCTTAGAACATGGAACACTTAACAAGATAAACCCACTCTCATGGCATTTATCACTTCATAAAAACCTATTCTTGCTAAACTCTCATTTGCAGAATTTGGTCTAAATGAGCATTAAACATAGTCCAATTTCGTTCACAAATTCACCCTAAATCAGCTTTCGTTGGCTAGGGAAGAAAAGCCAATTTTAAGTTTGGTTCCGGCATTTTATGCGAAGCACCTTTCGGGCGATAAATTGTCTAAATTCAATAGGGTGATGGTGCAAGGCGCATACAAACATTATAACACCCCTAATCGAAGGATCATACAGCATATTCTCATCTAAACCAAAGCATAACAATCATCGAAACATGCACATTGCTACCTAAGCCCATCTTAAATCCATAAATGACTACTCACTGCATGGTGCGGCAAGAACAGAAAAACAACTCAAGAAAACAAGACATAAATTGAAGATATAGAAGTAAGATGAGTAAAAGATTAAGAAGTTTCCAATAGATTCAAGATTTTTGATTTTGATCATAAGGTCGCGAAAAACAAAACAAAGTGTTCTGGAGAAAGAAAAAACGTAAGGAGAAGAAAGAGTAAAAGTGTGCTCATAATTACAATGATTAGAGGTTAATATAAATCCTTCGAAATCGGTTTTGGGTTGACGCCGACAGCAAACCGAGTCAAAACCCACAATTTTCGCGGAATGTTATGATTCATCGGTCATGTATATCGGTCAGGGTGACGCGATAAAATCCAACCCAGAATCGTCTACCGCCTTCAATCTAATAAATCTTCGCTTTTTAATCGTCCAGCTGTATCGGTCATAGGCAGGTTTTGACCAGATAAAATCCCACTCCCTGTAGGCTCGTTGAGATTCGTACGTCACCTTTGGATTTTATCGGTCCAGCCTGTATCGGTCATGTATGTGACCGATATTATCTTCACTCCTGAAACATGTCTCTCAAGCTTCAGCACCTCTGGTTTTTTCGGTCCGTTTTATCGTCCATGCTGGCCGATAAAACTCCTCTCTTACGCCCCTCTTTGAGCATTCTCCTGTCACTCCTAGACCTCGTCTTAGCTAATCCGTTGGCGGCGTCTAACTCTTCATAACTTCAAAACAGCTGAAAAGTTGGAAAAAACGCACCACAGCACAAGGACACATATGATACATCCTTAGGACTCTAAAATAGCAAGCTTAAACTAAATGAGACCTCTTATGTACAATTATCGATGCATAAATATGAAAAGTGTACACAAACAATATTAAAAATGAATGAAAGAATAACACAAAGAGCAAACTAACATATATCAAATCCCCTGGACTTATCCTTTGCTTGCCCTCAAGCAAACTAATGAAAGAATCCAAAAGAAGGAGTTGAAAAGTCAATCTCATATCCAAAAAGGAAAAATACAAGCCTTAACCTCAAGGTCCTTTAACCAACGAGTACTTATGATGCCTAGTCAACCCTACTCTTAGAGCTTATCTCACACTTTAGCACAATTCACCATTCACTGCAATGCACTCAAAAATCTCTGTGCCAATCCTAGTCTTAAACTCCCTTAACCATTCATTCACACACATCAGATGAAATTCTTGCAAATGTACATAATCAAGTAATCCCACTTGGCTAGGAAGAGAAAGGTTTTAAAATCATTTACAAGAGAAGGCTCATTAAGATCAAAGGTTCTCTCAAGAAAAGGAATGAAACTTTATACAAAATACTAAGAGTCAAAAACAATTGGGGCATATAAGCATTGAACTTACATCTACCCATCCCCTTGTTTCCTATTGACTATCCTCATGTAAGTTTCATCCTATTTTACCCAAATGTAAAGGCTCTTTTAGCCTATCTACCATCTCTTTCATTATTTTCTTCTCTTTCTCTAGGGAATTCTTTCTTCTTTGATCACATTGATGTTTGATTTCCAATCACTTTTTATTCAACTAGCTCTTTCATTCAGTCATCTTTAGCCTCTTACTCATCATTTAGACATTAGACCTTTAGTCTTTCTTACCACTTAGAGACTATACTCATTCGCATTTAGAGCTATCATTCATGAACCAAACAAACTTAATTTTTTAAATTCCCTTTTCTTTCTCATTTAGAACAACACCCTTAGAGCCCATCCTAACTATCCTTAACCAAATTCTAGCTCAACGAGGTAAGAGCTAGTTCTACAAGAAATTTCGTTCCTTGTCGTTTTCAAAACTCAACATGTTTTGCTAAGATCATTCCGGAAAAGACCTCACAAAAACACACAAAGATAATAGGCTTGAAGGAAAGGCTTAGCTAGGGTGTGGTGAACCGCATAACGGCTATTTGGGTCAACAAGAGAGTGGTAAAAAGGAAAAATATAACCCAAATATGTATGTTCTATCCATGGGCTTAACTCATCAATGTACAAAGCAAGATAATTGAAGATCAAGTTTAAGTTTAAGTTCAAGTTCATTGGAGTTAAGATCTATTCATGCACATTTCAAAATCGCAAAGAGGTTCAAGCTAATCGAAACAAGAAGTAAATACATCATAGTCTTTTCAAGATGGTTCAAGCATATGCAAATGCAAATGCAAACTCTTTACAAGGAATTCTAATCATTGATCCTATGCATATGCAAATGCAAACTAAGATGATACTAGACTAGACTCAATCCTAAAAGTCATACAAAACATGAGAAACTATATGATGCAAATGCAGAAAAAAAAAAATTTATGTTTTTTTTTTTCGATTTTTTTCTTTTTAGTTTTTTTTTTAATGCAAAAACTAACTAATTACAAACCAACTAATAGACTACCACTCCCCCGGACTTATTTCACACCGTCTCGGTGAGAAAACAAGAACGAGAAAGTGTGTCTAAAACAACCTAACCCAATAACGAGAAATCTAACAATTAAAAGCAAAAATATATACAAGGTGGTAGTGTTACCTCGTTCAAGGGTTGTAGTTGGTGCTTGGTCCGCCTTCGTCGTTCTCCGCCCGAGCTTGTTCTCGCTCTATCTCCTCTTGGATATCCTCTCCATCGTTCGCATGTTCCGCTTCCTCCGGTTCTTCATCATCCGAGACATATCCCGACATTTGCTTCAACTTCTTTTTAAACCAATCAAGTTTTAGCTTTGTGATCTTGTTGATCTTTTCTTGGACTTTGTAGCATCCAAAGAAGATCTTCTCCCTAGCGGTTTTAGGCTTGATCCGTAGGTAAGGTAGCGTCGAGATCTCCATATCCGAAGGTTTTTGTCTTCTTTTTGGTGGTGGACTCGGAATTAGATCCTCCGCGGTTTCCTCATCTTCTAGTAGCAAATCCGGTTGTCCCACATGGACAAACCAAATGTTGTCGTATTGGTCTAGCGTCGTGAGGTTTGGTTGGGGGAGTTCCATTACACGCGGGTTCTTGTAATGATCAAAATATTGGTATATGTACCTCATGACCGATCCAGTGTCCTTGAGAAAGCGACAACGGACTAGGAACTCGTGATCAATGTAGAGCTTCCCGGGCTCTCGGTAATGATCATCCAAATTTATGCCGATATGGACAAAGATTAGTGTAAGCATACCACCAATTGATAGATGCGGCTCGGAGGTTGATCGTGCCCATGAACGGTATTTCGTCATCTCTTGCGCGAAGATGCATCCCAAGTTGACATTGTCTCCAAGGTAGTCATCGAATTGGTTCCCGTGGTGATCAATCATGAGCTTTTTGACGCCTTGGAAGAGGAGGCACATCTCGACTTGCCTCACTTGGCTTATGTCCTTTCTAGCAAAGATCGTTGTCGTCATCAACTTCGCGACGTACCTTATCACGGGATTACGGATGAGTGAGTGACATCTTCGACGAGATACCTTTTGACTTCTCGGTTGCAATCCCGACCCAAAATTCATCCGAGTTCTTAAACTCGGGAAACTTCACCTCGTCTTTCATCTCGAAGCCATACAACTCGCACAATTCCCGGATGGTTACTCGGTATTGCCTCCCTCCTATCTTGAATGTCAAGTATCCTTCTTTCGGGTGTGGCTTGGTCCTCTTCTTATAGACGAGCTCCACAGTTGAGAGGAACTCTCTTGTCAATCCGGGCCATGTGAAGGGTTTGAATGGGGATAAAAACCCGATTCCCATTAGATATAGCAAATTAACGAAATCTTCAAGTATTCCCATGGAGCAAAGGACCGTTGCTGACATCCATCACGTAGGTATGATTTTCATTCGTTTAAGTTCTGCGAAGTCCTTGTGCTCTTTATCGGTAAGCTCAACCTCAGTCCCTTGTACAAACTCGGGAATTGCTCTATCCTTTTTGCTTGCATTTGATGACGAACTAACAACTCTCTTTCCTTTAGCCTTTTCTGCTCGTGAAAGAGGTTTCGGCTTTGAAGAACGTGTAGGTGGTGCCGTTTCATCACTAGCTGTTGCTCTTTTCTTGTTCCTCGGTCTTGTTTCAACCATTGTTCCTACAGTATTCATCAAAAAATTTTAGGCATCACACTCACACGAATACAAAACAATGGCAATGATCAACTTAATTCTTCAAGACATTGAACATAATTCTCATTCAAAACATTGACAAAATCGATCACCAAGGCAAATTTAGGCACAAAATTTTCAAAAATTAAGGGAATTAAGGGATGATATCAACACTTAATCACCACATTTCTCAACTACAAGTAGTTAGAGCCTAATGCATAAAAGAAATCCCAATTTCCCAAAATTTTTCAAAATTATCGTTTCTTCATGAACTCTAAGTCCAAAATCTCAAATTTCCTCATCAATTTTGTAATCCTAAACATGATATGAACAAGCAATGCTATACTTATGCCCAGAAACTCAACATCAATCAATTCCAATCAAGATTCGTCCATTTCAACAAGTCTTAAGCATTTTCGGATTTTGGTGTTCTTATGGAGAACTTGAGAGATTTAGAGTTTAAAAGTTGTTCATACCTTTGGGTGTTGATGAAGATTGGACCGAAAATTCAGAGGAAGAATCTAAGAGTGATGAATCGAATCGAATCAAAGAGAATCAAGAACTGGGTTGAGAGAAATCGATTTGCAAAGATGAGAGGATTTTGTTTTTGTGAAGAGGAAGAGGATGGGATCGTGGGTGGCTGGGTTTAAAACTCAAAATTGGTTTAATTCAAGTGTAAAATCATGTTTAAACCCAAGAAAACCGATTGATTATAACTGATTTCGAGTTTTCATAAACATTCGATTTTATAGGTCCCCTTATATCGGTCGATTGACCGATAGAAACAAACATCCGAGAGTTTCCAGAATGAAGCTTCGTTCTTATCGGTCAGCCTGTATCGGTCGATTGACCGATAGAAACAAACATCCGAGAGATTCATTTTTCGAGTTAAAATTTTCTTTTTATCGGGCTGTTTATATCGATCGAACGACCGATAAAATCCGCTGTCTGAAAACCGGTTTTTGAAAACTTACCTTGTTTTGTATCGGTTGAAGGACCTATAGAAACAAACTCTAGAAATCTGAGGGACACGATTCATCTGCTTCGTTTTCATCGGTTGGTTTTTATCGGCCATCTGACCGATAAAACCTTAGTTTACCTCTTTTCTTCACTTTTTGCTTATTTGAATGATTCTAAGTCCCTGAAAACAACTATCACACAAAGTTCACACAAACAAGATATGAATTCACACATATATACATGTATATACAAAGGATACCATGGGACTGTCTCCCAAGTGCGCTCGTTTTACGTCTCGAGCTCGACGTCGTTCTTTTACTTTCAAACTGTTGGTGGGTTGGAGAGTGGAACGTTTTCCACTTCCTCAATCACAGAATTTGCCAAGTAAGGCTTAACACGTTGTCCATTGACGGTGAACTCACCGCCTGACTTATCCCATAACACAATTGCTCCATACGGTTTTACCTCCTTGATTAGAAACGGTCCCGACCATCGTGATCTCAATTTCCCGGGAAACAGCTTCAACCGGGAATTGAATAGAAGAACTTGGTCACCAGCCTTGAATGACCTCGGGGTTATTTTCTTATCGTGCCACGTTTTTGCCCTTTCCTTGTACACCTTCGAATTTTCATAGGCCTCATTGCGAATTTCGTCTAGCTCGCAAAGCTGAATCAAGCGCCTCTCCGACGCTGTTTTGATATCAAAGTTCATCAACTTCGTGGCCCAGATGGCCTTGTATTCGAGCTCTACCGGTA
>SMJT01000012.1:227547-357305 GCA_004349715.1 Crucihimalaya himalaica | reverse complement strand
ATATTACAATGATTAGAGGTTAATATAATCCTTAGAAATCGGTTTTGGGTTGACCCGACAGAAAACCCGAGTCAAAACCACAATTTTCGCGAATGTTGGATTTCATCGGTCATGTATATCGGTCAGGGTGACCGATAAAATCCAACCCAGAATCGTCTGCCGCCTTCTGTCTATAATCTTCAGTTTTATTGGTCCAGCTGTATCGGTCATGTGACCGATAAAATCCCACTCCTGTAAGCTCGTTGAGATTCGTCTTCACCTTGGATTTTATCGGTCCATCTGTATCGGTCATGTGACCGATATTTCTTCACTCCTGAAACATGTCTCCAGCTTCAGTCACCTCCGATTTTCTCGGTCCGTTTTATCGGTCCAACTAACCGATAAAACTCCTCTCACGCCTCTTTGAGCTTCTTCTTCACTCCTAGACCTCGTCTTAGCCATCCGTTGGCCGTCTACACTCTTCATAACTTCAAAACACCTGAAAAGGGACAAAACACAAGACACATATATACATCCTAGGACTCTAAAATGCAACTTAAAACTAAATGAGACTCTTATGTACAATTATAATGCATAAATATGAAAAGTGTACACAAAACAATATTAAAAATGAACGAAGAATAACACAAAACTAACATATATCAGTCACCAACGACAATGTTATTTCTTATTCCATGAGATATATACAGAATTACAATTTTAGAGTTTTGTTTTGGACACCAATTAGAATATTCTAATACACAAATGATAGACATCCACATAATTTATAACAGGAAACAAATAATTAGAGGGATAACAAAGATGTGAGTGATAATTTTTATTTTTTTGTCTTCTGTCAACAGAGTGTTAAAAAATGGAATCAAATGACGTAAAAAAAAAAAGGAAAGACAAACAAAACAATGGATAATGTTTTGAGGATACGGAATCGAGAAAAAAGTACCATTTTTTATTGGGAACGTTAGGAGTTGTAATGACTTTACTAAGAAATTCAAATAATTAGACCTTTGTACGTTTCTTCACAGTAAACATGTTGTAACCCGTGAGAGATATTGTCAGTGAAGTCACATTCAACCAATCCAATCTCTGCTAATGTTTTCCTCCAACCAAAATTAAAATCCTTTGAAGAAAAAAAAAAGAGTTGCTTTCTTGTTGTTAATTGTTCTGCTTCTCGTTTAGGAGGAGAATTCTCAAATAATGGAGGAAATTGAAGAAGGTAGCAGCAACAACAGCCTGAGACGTGTTGGTACCGGAAGCAGTGACCGGAGATGGGTTGATGGAAGCGAAGTGGACTCTGAAACGCCGCCATTTTCAGAAATCAGAGATAGAAATTACAGTTTTGGGAATTTAAGGAGAAGACTAATGAAAAAGCCTAAAAGAGCTGATTCTCTTGATGTTGAAGCCATGGAAATTGCAGGTTCTCATGGTCACGATCTCAAGGTTAAATACCCATGAATCAAGTTTTGATTTTTATTACTGCCCTTTTGGTGTTTGTGTTATTGACATTGAAGAATGGAATTTTTTTTAGGATTTATCACTTTTGGGTACACTTGGGATAGCGTTTCAGACTTTAGGTGTTGTTTATGGTGATATGGGGACAAGCCCTTTGTATGTGTTCAGTGATGTTTTCAGTAAAGTTCCTATAAGATCAGAAGTTGATGTTCTTGGTGCCTTGTCTCTAGTCATCTACACTATTGCTGTGATTCCTTTGGCAAAGTATGTCTTTGTAGTCCTTAAAGCCAACGACAATGGCGAAGGTAATGCATCCGAGTCAATGTTTTTAGTAAAGTGGAGTTTATGTTGTTTCTCAGTGTATGTGTGTGTGTGTGTCAGGAGGGACATTTGCGTTGTATTCCCTTATTTGTAGGTATGCAAAGGTGAATAAGCTGCCAAATCAACAACCTGCAGATGAGCAGATCTCGAGTTTTAGGCTTAAACTCCCAACTCCTGAGTTGGAAAGAGCTCTGGGCATTAAAGAAGCTTTAGAGACAAAAGGGTATTTGAAAACTCTTCTTCTGCTCTTAGTCCTAATGGGAACTTCCATGATTATTGGCGATGGGATTCTGACACCAGCTATGTCAGGTGAGTCTGATTTGTATTGATGATGCAATAGAGTTTCCAAAAAGATTTGGATTCATACACTAGTGTAACTTTCAAATCATTTACAGTTGAGATTGATAAACTAAGAAGTGGTCTGGTCAAGATTCAGGTTTAATCTTCCTTTTGATTCTTATGCAGTGATGTCTGCAATGAGTGGTTTACAGGGTGAAGTTGAAGGATTTGGAACAAGTGGGTATCACTGTCACATGATTTCTCTCTGTATGTCTAAGCCATTGCGTCTTGATGTCATTTTGATCTTGGTGTGTGTTGTTGTCAGATGCATTGGTTATCTCTTCAATTGTGATTCTCGTGGCTTTGTTCAGCATACAACGGTTTGGGACTGGTAAAGTGGGTTTTCTATTTGCTCCAGTTCTTGCGCTCTGGTTCTTCTCTCTCGGTGCTATTGGAATCTATAATCTGTTGAAGTACGACATCACTGTCATAAGAGCATTAAACCCGTTTTACATCGTTTTGTTCTTCAAGAAGAATAGCAAACAGGCTTGGTCTGCTCTTGGTGGATGTGTCTTATGCATTACAGGTAAGTAAACACGCACTCTCAACTCACAACATCTAAAAAAAAAAACCTCTATTACAGAGTGTTTGAAACTACGCAGGAGCCGAAGCAATGTTTGCAGATTTGGGACATTTCTCAGTTCGTTCTATACAGATGGCATTCACTTGTGTGGTATTCCCATGCCTTCTCTTAGCTTACATGGGTCAAGCTGCTTATCTAACAAAGCATCCTGATGCCTCGGCTCGCATATTCTATGATTCAGTTCCAGGTAACCAATCAATATATCCCCAAGGTCTCAGCTACTATTATAGTAGATGTCAAAAATGCTGAAATTGTGATAAAATGCAATGTTGAGAGCAGAGAGTTTGTTCTGGCCGGTATTTGTGATTGCGACATTAGCCGCGATGATAGCAAGCCAAGCCATGATCTCTGCAACTTTCTCATGCGTCAAACAAGCCATGGCTCTTGGTTGTTTCCCGAGGCTGAAGATAATCCATACTTCTAAGAAACGGATGGGTCAAATCTACATTCCCGTCATCAATTGGTTCTTGATGATTATGTGCATACTCGTCGTCTCCATCTTCAGAAGCACAACTCACATCGCCAATGCTTACGGTCAGTTTTGCTTAATTCGTTTAATTCGTTTTTATGCTGAGTCTTAGAAATGGTTTTCTGTTTTTTGATATTTTTTTCTCCATGCTTCTGTTTTCTTGTTTCAGGCATAGCAGAGGTAGGTGTAATGATGGTGAGCACAGTGTTGGTAACACTAGTGATGCTTCTCATTTGGCAAACCAATCTATTTCTCGCTCTCTGTTTTCCGCTTATATTCGGATCAGTTGAGACCATTTATTTGCTTGCGGTTCTCACCAAGATCTTGGAAGGTGGTTGGGTTCCGCTAGTATTTGCCACTTTCTTCCTCACTGTAATGTACATTTGGAACTACGGGAGCGTGCTCAAGTACCAAAGCGAGGTGCGGGAAAGAATCTCCATGGATTTTATGCGTGAACTCGGTTCAACTCTTGGAACAATTAGAATCCCTGGAATTGGACTCCTTTACAATGAGCTTGTCCAAGGCATACCTTCCATTTTCGGACAGTTCTTGCTTACTCTTCCCGCAATTCACTCAACAATCATCTTTGTCTGTATCAAATATGTTCCTGTCCCGGTCGTTCCTCAAGAGGAGAGATTCCTTTTCAGGCGGGTATGTCCTAAGGACTACCATATGTTCAGGTGCATTGCAAGGTACGGTTACAAAGATGTCAGAAAAGAAGATTCTAGAGTCTTTGAACAGCTTCTTATTGAAAGTCTAGAGAAGTTCTTGAGATGTGAAGCGTTAGAGGATGCTCTAGAGAGCACTTTGAATGATTTTGATCCCGATAGGGTTTCCGTTGCAAGTGATACTTACACAGACGACCTCACTGTTCCTCTCATTAACCGTGCAAAGCGGTCTGAGCCAGAGCAAGAGTTGGATTCAGAGGTTTTGCCGTCTTCAAGCGTAGGGTCGTCAATGGAGGAAGATCCAGCTTTGGAATATGAACTTGCGGCATTGAGAGAAGCCACGGACTCGGGGCTAACGTATTTGGTGGCTCATGGAGATGTGAGGGCGAAGAAGAATTCAATATTTGTGAAGAAGCTTGTGATAAATTACTTCTACGCGTTTCTGAGGAGGAATTGCAGAGCTGGGGCTGCAAATCTCACTGTTCCTCATATGAACATCTTGCAAGCTGGGATGACTTATATGGTCTAATGTTTGATTCTTTAGTTATACTCTCTTTGGATCATTTCTCCTTATGATCTCTCCACGAATTAGGGTATGTTTCTTGCGGTTGACGTTTTGTGATGAGAAGCAAAGGTGGAAGATATCCTCATATTCATATTGTAATAGTTAGGAAAATAAAATTTTATCATCTACTTATATAAGTATACCAAATATACTAGTGCTTGTAATTGCATTGCTATGTTCTTCAAAATTGATAAATGGATTTCATTAGATGTGCATATTTCATCATTACAAAATTCTCATGGTGGTTATAATCTTGTTACAATAATCTGAGTTTTGACTCAAGAATTTTGTTTAAAAACCATAAAGACCAAATAGGTAAGTGGGATTTGAGTGAGTCTTTGATTGGATGTTAAAGTAGATTATGTGACATTCTCTATCATATTTATTATGTCAAAAACAAATTTCTAATTACGAAGTGAATCCTACTTGTTACTCACTGCGCTTCTTTTTATCCCTTTACATTACTAAAAGCTATAAATTCCCATTAAATATAAAGCTTTGAATTTAATTTGATTAGCTACTAGCTAGTGACATGGTTGAACACTTGAAGTTGCCCCTCAATTTTTTATATATATAATAACTCAATATTACAAAATTTGTGACACCATCGCACACAAATGTCAAATTCAAAAGACGAGTGTACATATAAAACTCTCAGGTTTATGTAGTAGATTATTCGTATTGGTCGAGTTTGGATTACTTATTAAATAAATAAATAAAGGTCAATACAACAAAGTGAAGGGACACCTTCACCTATACATGCATTGAATAAATGCATCATTTATTTGTTTATTAGGGAATTGAAAGTAGCCAAAGGAGTCATTTTCTAGATAAGTAGACTTTTTATTCTATTACTCTCAATAGTTTAATAGAAACAAGTTTACTGACCATAACATCATATAACATAATAATACTGTATGTATTAGTATCGTTGCCATGTTATAATTCATATTTAAATCTAGTAGTATGCTTATGTGAGTTACATATGAAGTTAATAGTTCTTATATACTGAAGTTTATGCAACTATCGATTTGATTCTCAATCACAATTGTTATCTACTAGTAATTTCCATGTTTTGCTATGTCATGTGCACTATTTGTTTCTATAGTGAACACATTGGATTCGAGTATGTTAAACTAATAATATATATTTGTGTCATTGTCGTCTACATTATACTATACAAACTAATGAACTATCTCAACAAATGTTCTGGTTATGTTGATGCAGAAGGGAGAGGTTCAACTAGTAAAAGTGGATATGCAAAGATTATTCGAGCTAACAATGGCGGTTTAGAAATAGCAGGAATTGAGGCACATTCACATGTCAATTTTGAATTAACGACGGAAGCTTGGGCCTTACATGAGGCACTAGTTGATTTTCAATTACGGACTCTCTTCAGCTAGTAAAGTTGATGAACTCTTCCGAATCTCATAATTAATGACATCTACGGAGTGTTAGAAAATATTCGAGATTTAAACTCATCTTTTCTTCTATTAGATTTTTCTTTATTCTTCATTTAAAAAATTTCAATGCTTGCGTGCAAAATCGGTTTTTATATCGAATTCTCTTTATTTTTAGTTTTAATAAAAATAAATTATAGTTCGTGACCAAAAACAAATCCACGTACTGTACATGTACATCTTATTTTGAAGTGTTTAGAAATTTTGACATGTGTGACCATAATATCAAATCTACTACACTAAAACCTACATAAATTAATACCGTTAGAAATGTGATATTTTATTAATTTATCGATATATTAATTGTTCCAAAAAACTAATTTGGATCAGACGAAATATATTAATTTATCGAAATATTAACTTATCAAAATTTATTTTATAGAAGTTATATTGTAGCTGAAATAAAACTCATGCATTTTGTGATTAGGAATTTGACCATTGATCACGTTATTAACCAAATATGTTTGAAGGGTCAAATTAATAATTTCTCCATGGTTTTCAAGACTTAACAAACACTGGATATTAAAGAAGAGTGGCTTAGAAGAAAAACGTGAGTTAGGAGAAATTATTTTTCTTCACCTAAGAGTTGTTAATTTTTAAGCTGTATTTTATGTTTGTCAACATGTATAAATTACTTAAAATAGTGGTTTGGAAAACCAAACCACAAAATTACATGAATTAATTGTAGCAATACGACTTGGGAATAAATAATAGAAGTGAAATAACAATGTCAAAGGGCGTATTGATTTATATTCGGTTGGTGTTTTCGCTGCAAAGGTTTAACAAACAAAACAATGACCTTTTTTAATTTTAGGTTTTTTCTCGTTTTATAATTTTAGTTTATTTTCTTGGGAGATTTCTAATCAAAATGGCATTATTATAATTATGCAACTTTATTGGGTTTAAGATCATTTTTTCAAATTTTATGTGCTCTTTTAGTAATCAGATTTTGACAAAGCTTTTTCGAGTAATTTAGGATCTACTCTATGTAATTTTCCCAATATTTTATAGTCTCACATTAAAAACACGATCCAAAGTAGTTTGTCGACTTGTGGACAAATGTTGGAACTAGAACAATTAAAGTGGCCTTTGATTTATGTGCATTTAAAAGGACTTGCACGGTTGTCTAGGGCATCTCCAACCCCACTCTATATCCTACATCAAACTCTATTTAGAGTAAAATTTGTTCCAATCAAATTTGTTCCAATCCACTCTATTTTCAACACAAAAATAGCGTAAATCTATTTTTTACTCCAAATATAGAGTAACCCTATTTTTCATTCTATTTTAGAGTTGAACTTTTTTATTTATAAACTAGTCCCTGTCATTTTAAGTCATTTTATTTTAAGAACTATAATAATTTATTTAACAAACAAAATTTCAGAATCTTATAATATCTTTTTAAATATAAAATACAATAACATAAAACTATAAATTGATAATAAATAATAATTAAAAAACATTAAAAACTGAAATTAAAATACATAATATAAATTAAAAACAACAACAATTACTAATTTTATGAGTTAATAATCCGGTAAATCGTTTCTAGATCCACCCAAATTATTAAAATACTGTCCAAGCGAATCAGGTTGAGGTGGATCTTGTTGTTATTTTATGGTTAGTTATAAATATTTTCATAATTTTTAGAAGTTTTAAAAGGAAAAAAAATTAGTGGGTTAATTTTTAAGTTCTATAAATAAAGTATATTATTTAGCAATTAATAACAAACTTGAAAATATGAATATACTTAAAATATTCTTTTTAGAGTGAAAAATAGAGTAATACATTGGAGATAAATCCAACTCTATTTTAGAGTTAGTCTATAAAGTAAAAAATAGTGCCATTGAGATGCTCTATTCTAACTTCAAGACAATTTAATTAGTCTGTATGTATCCACTCGTTATGTCATTTTCATAACTTTCTATTTTCTTTCCTTATCTCTATGTTATCTTCTTTAATTTTTGTCCTTTTGAAAAGATGAATATTTATTTTATTTCTTGGTGTCACCATTGTCGACTAGGGTTGGGATAATAAAACTGTACACGTATTATATATGCTAGAATTTTCTGATATCCTAATTCGAATCCAGAAACAACTACTTGGATCCAAGATCCGAGCTCATAAAATATAAATAAATTTTATAAATAATTAAATTAATTTATGAAATCACAAAATGAAAGTAAAAAAAAATGTCATGTGAAACTTTTTTAAATTGGTTTTTATAAAAAGTTAAGGATAAATACTCCAACTATTAAAGACTCGTATATTGATACAAGTCGAAAGAGTCTTGTCCATTGCGTTTTCATATCGGCTATAAGCCTATAATAGATGTCTTTATTGTCAAAAGAAAATTTCGATTTTGTATAAGATTTTGCTTAGTGAATGCTTTGATTTAATTATGACTGTCTGATTATAAAAAGCAAATAATTGAGACAAAAATAAAGATTATAAGAGACAAACAAAGTTGATATTGTAAGATCTCTAGTGATTGCGACTGTATAAATATCGGAGCATTGATTATAAGGATTTAAGAATTATATTAGTGGGTCTGCCTAAGATTTTGTTTGCCTTCTTGTTAATAACTTATACACGTATAAAAAACACTTTAAATTTTTGATGTGTATCGTTATGCAAAAAGAGAATTAAAAGGTGTTTTTTACTAACGTGAATTTTATTTAGAATTCCAAACCAAAAGACTTTTCCTTATTCTTTTTATTTTCAAAAAAATTTAAGTATTTCTATTAAAGTATTAGGATTTTTTTCTACGGCTACTTAATATAGAAACTATTTTTTTTTTTTTAAAAAGTAGAAACGATGACCAAAATCTGAAAATGCCAATTGTCAACTCGTAATTTTTTAATATCTGAAACGAACAAAAAAAAAAGAAGGATTTTGCGGTGAGTTTTCGTCGGTGAGAAGATGAGGATGCGGCCATTAGGAGTGTAGGTCCCACCTTATGGATAAATCAGTGGGGTCTACGGTGGGCCCCATATAGACACAGCACCACAAAGCATCGTGGCTGCCACATGCCTTCCAGCCTAATTATTACTACTGTATATTTTATTCTTTAAAAGAATACAAAACATCAAAATTCAATTTTGATCAATAAAACATTAACCTTCACATAAAATAACTCTAAACTAAATACAAATGAAGACATATTATCAACATAAAGTATTCCTACCGTGATAGTATTGTTTTGTTTTTATTTTAGAAAAGTGTAATTTATATTTCTAATGCAAATGTTTTATAAATTTTTTAGTTTAGTTTTTATTATTTAAATATATTGACTAATAAAATTTGTATAATATATTAATAGAAAATAAAATAAATTTTTTTTTTTAATTATATGTAATGTGTATAAAAACTTTAAACGATTTTTTTTTTGTGAAAAAGAGGGAATATAAATAAAATATATTTACTAAAAGTCTATAGTACAGTAACTAGATTCTTTTGTTTTGTTTTATTTTATGTTGAAGCACTGATCGTATATTAATTTGATTTCTTTTATATTTTATTTTTCGTTTTTTTGCAGTTCGTTGAATTTTTTTATAATAGAATTCAATGTGTGTTTATTTTATTTTTTGAGATTGATATACGTAACTTTAAAGCAAAATCAAATATTTTAATTTATATGTACACTTACAATAATTTTTTAATAATTTCATAATATGTCAAGATAGTTTTAAGGGTGTGATTGATAAGATTATTTAGAGAAAACAAGAATAAAGAATAGAAATAAATGCTTTTTTTTGGGATTCACCAGAATTAAAATAAAATATCAAACTACTGTTTTGTTTTTAGCAGAATCTTTTACTCTAGATAAAAATCAAATATTTCAATTTATATGCACACTTACAATAATTTTTTAATAATTTCATAATATGTTAAGATAGTTTTAAGGGTGTGATTGATAAGATTATTTAGAGAAAACAAGAATAAAGAGTAAAAATAAATGCTTTTTTTGGGGTTCACCAGAATTAAAGTAAAATATCAAACTACTTGTTTTGTTTTTAGCAGAATCTTTTACTCTAGATTAAAATAGCTAGAAAATTTACTCTAAAACAGTGGGTCTTATATTTTCCTCTCCACTCTAAAGAAGTTAACACTTACAGTCTAGAGAAATCTACAAGACAATTATCATTATTGGAAATACTAATACTGTATGTGTAACTAATATTTGATATTATCATAAAATAAAATACCAAATTGACATTTAACATTTTTGAATCATAGTCAATATATAGTATTAACTTTTGTAATTATATGATTATTCTACAATTAGAAAGAGTTGGAGGATTTGCAACAATATTATTTTAAAGAGTACACATTTGTTTAATTTAATATGTTTGTGCATGAAACAGAGAGTTAACTATGTTATTATAATTTTTTCCATCCGTATAAAATAAATTAAAGTATATTTAATACTAACACCTATCGATCATATATATCATATATATATATATATATATATATGGGTGGAGATTTTAATGCTTGTCAACATTAAAAATCTTGACAATTTTTCGTACCTAAACGTCCTCTTGTCGCTCCAAACCCACTGATAAAGAAATAACTAATTGCCGAAGAAAGAAAAAAAATGGTAATTAATCTAATTGTCATGCAACATTTAGTTTTGTGGTGCATCTACTCATTACTCACGGTGTTGGAAGCTACTCGAAACCTTCTTTTCGATTGCCAAACTAAATATTAAAATTAGTGCATAATGTTCGTTAATTTTTATAGTGCACTATTAACAATGACAATAGAGTTGAGTTATCTTAAAACTTTTTTTTATTGTTTCACATTCTTTTCAAATATTATTTCTTCTCTCTTAATCATAAATTAATGATATCTTAAAGTCTTTAATAATTAACCAGAACATGCATACTTTTATTTTGTTTTAACAACATTTTAATTAAATATTTTACAAGCATAATACATTTTTACTAATATTGTTTGTAGAAAAACACTACATCATTCTGGCTGTGACTAATGCAGTAGTTAGAATAAAAACAGAGTACTTTGAGCTCTTTTCTTACACTAATCAAATAAAAAACATTAAAAAATGCTGAGGAAATTAACAAAAGCAGAGTAAATGATTAACCCAATACACATGAAAAAGTTAAGCAGTACAAAAATCATAAACGAATGTTATATAAATAGGTTGACAGCTAAGTTCAATGAGGTGATATCATTGAATATCACCTTGTATTTTATCTTACATGAAGAACACAAAAAAAGAGCCAGTTAAAATAAAGAGCCAGCATTATAAATTAGGCTCTTCGTGAACAAGTGAGTCGTTTATTGTAAGATTTGCTTCTTCTAATTTTGTTGAAACTAGCTTTTTAAAACTCAACTATATCGAGATCTCTTATGATATTTGTATTGAAAAAAGATTTCAAATAATTTGATATATCAATTTGTTTTTCTTTGAGTTAGAAGTTCGCTATTAATCCTTTTAAACGTTCATTTAATTGACTAATTGTGTGGTATATAACAAATGAATTGTACTTGTTTTCTTTATTAACCGCATTTTAAGTAAATTTCATCTAAAAATATATATAATGTATATATATATATTTAATAATGAATATATATCTCATGTACCTGTTCTGGCTTAAGTAATGAACAATGATGTAAGAACAAATATTGAAAATAATTTACGAAAAATAGAAAATGACATGTCGTAATTTTGAATTTTTTTAAAGCTCATTGCCTTGTTTTGTAGTATTATATTATGTACATAAGAATATTAATCATTGGGTTTTGAAAGATAATAATAAAAATTCATTCCATACATGTGGTACAATATAAATATAATCAAAATGGATAAAGTTTAATTAAAACAACAAATTTTAAAATATTCATTTTATAGAGTCTTGGATCGCTTATTGACTAACCCTAACTAGATATTTAATTTTTCTTTCTGTAGATATCGACTAGTCACAGTAATTTTTTAAATTTAAACATTAAAGAATTTTTTGGAAAGATAATCCAATATTGTCTTTCCAATAACCACTTCGTTTATATTATTTTGCCGAAAAAAAAAACAATCATCCAATATATACATCGAAAGATTGTATTGGATTTAAAAGATTGTTTTCGAAAACCAAAAAATAATCATCAAATACGTTTTTATGGTCAAAACATTTACCCTAAAAAGCTAAAATCATCGACAATTCAACAACAACAACATTGCCCTGCAACAAAACATAGTCGTCTGATTGATCACAAAAATTAGTTCCCAAGTCCCAACACTAATCTCTACCCTAGATTAGAAAATGTTTTTTTTTTGGTCACAAAGATTAGAAAATGTTAATTCTCAAAAAAGATTAGAAAATGTCGAGAAAGAAAATATAATAGAGGAAAAAATAAAATAAAAGAAATATTGTAGGAGACTAGGAGTCTATTGAGTCTATCGAACTTTTTTTTTTTTTTGGGTCACAAGAGTCTATCGAACTTATCCAACATTTTTAAATAAGAAGAATGAACCAAACCAAACTCATTTTTGTATAATATTAATATTAATACGTATTTACTCTCCCAAGAATATCCCATCTCTCTGATTCCAATTCCTCTCTCTTTCTCTCTCGTCTCCTACTTCTAATCGATAGTTTTGATCGCCGGTGACCGGAGCAAACTCTCAGACAGTGACCGCCGGTGATTTATTTCTTACCTTTCCTTTTGGTAAGCAGATTTGACTTTTGTTCCTAATCCTTTTTAGTTTTACTTTCTCTTCTGATCTTTACTTATTAAGCTATTGAATCGCACGATCCTTTCTTGTATGATTGATTTCGTCTGATCCTTTGGGTTATATGCGGAATCGTGTGATAGGAAGGGATTGGGGAATTTTCGGGGTTTGGTTTTTAAATTTGGTCTAAGAACAGTGAAATTGTTCTTTTAGTGATGCAAAATACTGTGATTTGGATTTTGTTAGTAAAGTAGTTTTTTAATCTCAGATTTTACGCTTCTAGTGATTGAACTGTTGTGCGATGTTGAAACTTGATTATTATGAAGAATTTTACAAGTTATGGTGTAGTTTTTTTTTTTCATTGATATGATGAGAAATTACGAATTCTGTGGTTCTCTTGTCATTTGAATTCAATCATTTCTGCTACTTGATGATCAGGTCACCTTTTCTGTGTTATGTAATCTATATAACCGATGAATTCGTCTAGTTTTGCAATTTTGAATAAGATAATTCGCATATGTAGCTAGTGTTGAAACCAAACCCTGTAAAGACTTCGAATTTGTATTCTCGAGCCTTGTGCTCGTTGAAGGGTAACACCTATTGATCCAACACCTTTGGGCTGATTTTATCTTTACATATCTCATTTTCGTCTCGAGTGTATTTGACTGATTTAGTTTGATTTGTTGAAATGGCTAATGAGGACTTCTCTTTTGTACTTCTAGGTGTATAAAGCATAGTTCGTTAGGAAATTTTTATCAGCTTGGTGGTATCTACCTTTCATGATATTTTGTTCGAATAATGGGGTCAAAATCATTTGGAAATCTCTTAGACTTGGCCTCTGGGGATCTTTTGGACATTCCTCAGACCCCTAGAGCTCTTCCAAGAGTGATGACTGTTCCTGGCATTATATCTGACGTCGATGGATATGGAATTACTGGTGGTGATTCAGATGTCATTTCATTACCTTGCCGCGAGCGGAAGATCATTGTGGCCAATTTTCTTCCTTTAAATAGTAAAAAGGATTTAGAAACTGGAAAGTGGAAATTTAGCCTCGACAATGATTCTCCCCTGTTACATCTGAAGGATGGTTTCTCTCCAGAGACAGAAGTCATTTATGTTGGATCGCTCAAGACACATGTTGATGTTAGTGAGCAAGATGAGGTTTCCCAAAATCTGTTTGAAGAATTTAATTGCGTAGCGACTTTCCTCCCACAAGATGTGCATAAAAAATTCTACCTTGGCTTTTGTAAACAGCAACTATGGCCACTTTTCCACTACATGTTACCCATGTGCCCGGATCATGGTGAACGCTTTGATCGTGGTCTTTGGCAGGCATATGTTTCTGCCAACAAAATATTTGCAGATAAGGTAATGGGCGTGATCAATCTTGAGGAAGATTATATCTGGATTCATGACTATCACTTAATGGTTCTCCCAACATTTTTGAGAAGGCGATTTCACAGGGTTAAGCTTGGTTTCTTCCTCCACAGTCCATTCCCTTCTTCAGAAATTTATCGAACCTTACCTGTTCGAGAGGAACTACTACGAGGGCTCTTAAACTGTGACTTAATTGGTTTTCACACCTTCGACTATGCACGGCATTTCTTGTCATGCTGCTGTAGAATGCTTGGATTGGAGTATGAATCTAAGAGAGGGCATATTGCTCTTGACTACTTGGGCCGTACAGTTTTTCTGAAGATTCTTCCTATAGGTATTCACATGGGAAGGCTGGAATCCGTTCTGAATCTTCCTGCTACAGCTGACAAACTGAAAGAGATTCAAGAAAAGTATCGGGGTAAAAAGGTAATTCTCGGTGTTGATGACATGGATATATTCAAAGGTTTAAGTCTTAAAATTTTGGCCTTTGAACACCTCCTACAGCAATATCCTAGCATGTTAGGGAAAATAGTTCTTATTCAGATTGTGAACCCAGCCAGAGGCTCAGGTAAAGATGTTCAAGAAGCGAAGAAAGAAACGTATGATACTGTTAAAAGAATCAACGAGCATTATGGTTCACCTGATTATGAGCCAGTGGTTCTGATTGATCGTCCTGTTCCCCGGTTCGAGAAGTCTGCCTATTATGCCATGGCAGAATGCTGCATAGTCAATGCAGTGAGAGATGGGATGAACTTAGTTCCATACAAGTACACTGTTTGTCGGCAGGGAACTCCTAACATGGATAAGTCTCTGGGAGTAAGTGATGATTCTCCTCGCACAAGCACGCTTGTTCTGTCTGAGTTCATTGGTTGCTCGCCTTCTCTAAGTGGTGCGATTAGGGTTAATCCTTGGGACGTCGATGCGGTAGCCGATTCAATGTATTCTGCTATCACCATGTCTGATTTTGAGAAGCAACTACGACATAAAAAACACTTTCACTACATTAGTACACATGATGTGGCTTATTGGGCGCGCAGCTTTTCGCAGGATTTGGAGAGGGCATCTCGAGATCATTACAGTAAACGGTGCTGGGGTGTGGGTTGGGGTTTGGGTTTCAGGCTCGTCGCTCTCTCTCCTAATTTCAGAAGGCTATCCGTTGAGCAAGCTGTTAGTGCTTACAGAAGATCGAGCAAGAGAGCTATATTTCTTGATTATGATGGTACTTTAGTTCCTGAGACCTCGATCGTAAAGGACCCAAGTGCTGAAGTTATATCTGCGCTGAAGACACTGTGTAGTGATCCTAACAACACTATATATATTGTTAGCGGGAGGGGAAAAGTTTCTTTGAGCGAGTGGCTTGCACCGTGTGAGAATCTTGGAATAGCGGCTGAACACGGTTACTTCACAAGGTAAGTTACTGGTTTGTCTCAACTCTGAAAGTTTTGTGAAACTTTTCGGTTGGAAAGAAAAGCTTAGAAGATAATCTTTGTAATGCAGGTGGAATAATTCTTCTGACTGGGAAACAAGCGGCTTATCTGATGACCTTGAGTGGAAGAAAGTTGTGGAACCTATTATGAGACTATATACAGAGACTACCGATGGATCCAATATAGAAGCGAAAGAGAGTGCTTTAGTCTGGCATCACAAAGATGCTGACCCAGACTTTGGTTCTTGTCAAGCTAAGGAACTACTGGACCATCTAGAAACCGTTCTTGTGAATGAACCGGTTGTTGTTAACAGAGGCCACCAAATCGTTGAAGTTAAGCCTCAGGTAAGTAAACTTTCTCCTCCCCATCTTCTGCTGATGAGAAATAAGGAACCCATAACACAATGATCCATAGAAAAATATCTCCATATCTTCTATGATTCAGAATGTCCCTGTTCATTGCTCTAAATTGAAGTAGTCCTTATATTGTCTGGTTTATATGTAGTCTTAAACTGAGATTTTTGGACTAACAGGGAGTAAGCAAAGGTCTTGTCACTGGGAAAATTCTTAATAAAATGCTTGAAGATGGGAGAGTGCCGGATTTCGTGTTATGCATTGGGGATGACAGATCAGACGAGGAGATGTTTGAGAGCATATCAACAACCCTCTCAGCTCAATCATAGTCAATGTCTACAGAGATATTAGCGTGTACAGTGGGAAGAAAACCGAGCAAAGCCAAATACTTCCTCGATGAAGTAAGCGATGTGGTCAAGTTGCTTCAAGGACTTGCCAACACTTCGAGCCCAAAGCCTAGATACCCTTCTCATCTCAGAGTCTCCTTCGAAAGTTTGGTATGAGAAATCGGAGATCAATGGGGTTTCACCAAGTTATTGAACGGGGAAATATGAATCTGGATCATGATAAAAACATGATTTGTACATAGAAAACACGAAAAACAGAGAGACGAAACTTAATGTTGCGATTTGGGCCTGTGTTAGTTCAGGTTTGTACATGAACGTAATCAACGACTGAGCAAGAAACAGCTCTTTCCAATTGTGTTTGTATATAATAGTGTCTTGTGTATGATCTCAGATCTAAGTTTATTTTATTTTCTCCTTAAAAATCTATCTCGGCTGTGCTTCCATTAGTTCATATTATCATATACATGTTTAACGATACATATTCTTCTTTGAGTTGAATTATGTTGAACCATGTTTCGAACCTATTTATTTAATTCAATTTTTGATGACAAAAAAAATTAACACTTGCCCAAGTCATGTGCTCATCATCTTTTTTTTTCCCAAATTCGCCAAACTATCTTCGTCTCGTTTAAACCCTTGTTCTAAAAATCTCCGCCTGAATCCGATTACTCCCAACTTAGTCGCTAGGCCCATCCAATCCACCTCGAATAATGGCTAATCCCTTTTAAAAACTAGTCAACCGATTACTCTCCGCCTAACCCGATTACTCTCCGCCTAACCCGATTACTCTCCGCCTAACCCGATTAATCTCTGTCTAATCTTACATATTTCGATTATTTTTGGATTGCAAGTATAAAACAAATTTTTTTTTTGTTAATCGGACGTCTAGGTAAAAAGTTTCTATATTCATAATTTTAATTAAAATTATAAAATTTTGGGATTAATAATATTTTTATGTGTTTACTGTAGTTTCGAAAACAATATTATATAAAAAAATAATTATAATGAATTAAAATGTTTCTAAAACATAAATTAGCCTAAAAATAGTCCCCATTAATCCTCATTTAATCTACGATTTCTTCGTTTAGGCTCTAGGCGTCGGACTAGCGGTTAGCAATATTTTAAATATGGGTTTAAACTACGAGCGGCGGCCCCTAAAATGAGGTTATATCACAAGAGATCAAATGAGCGCAAAGGACCCAACCTACGCTTAGCCCAAATCTTCGTAGCTCAGATTGCAAGTAAATAAGTTGATCAAGACCACAAGTTCACATCCAAGAGTTCAGATGGTCTTTTTCTCCTAAGAAGTGGCCATGTTATCGATCTTATCTATGACCAAATTAAACAACTTTTACTGGACTTTAAGTGTGTGAGTTTCAGTTAATATCATGTAACATCTCGAAATCTGGAAACATGGTGGTACATGAGAGCTTTAAAAAATTGATTTGGCTATTACGTAATCAAAATGCATTTTTCTTCTCTATCAAATATTCTAAAAAAACTCATGGGTTAAGGGAGATTGAGCTGTAGTAATTTCATGATAAGTGACCTGTCAAAAAATAATTTTTGGTTTCATACGAGTGAAAACAAAACACGAAAAAATGATTTATAGTATCGGAAACAAGTATTTATAGCATATAGAAATAGCAAACCGACTGTCATATGAAGATGGGGCCTAAAAACCAAGAAAGGACACGAGGGCCACATACGGTGGCGGTCGGGGCATTATATATTTATATCTTCACCACATGCAAAATCGGTGGCTAGAGACATTATCGGAATTGTCACAACGGACGTTTCACTTCATATTTGGCTAGGGGAGGTCCGCCCTGGTTTCATTATCAAATTGAAAAAGACCGACGTCTTGAAATCCTTGCTCTGTTTTTTCTTTTTATTGTCTTTAATTTGAATTGAATTATGTTAAACCATGTTTCGAACCTCTTTATTTGATTCATTTTTTGAAGATAAAATATAAAAAGCAAACGTTGTCTTATTACATGAAAATGGGGACTACAAGCCATAAAACATAGGACATAAGGAAATAAAACGTAGTAGAGTAGTAGAGTTCAAGATAAGAGATCATTATAGAACATGATCAAACTTGCTCGAGAGTGTTACATTCGAGGTCACACACATATGTATATATATATATATATATATATATATATATATGCTCAATCTATAATGGGAGGACATGGACCCCAATCTGATGAAGCATCTTTCCTATTTTTCCATGGAACCCGACGATCTTGTGACCTTCCTTCTGGAGTATGAAGCTTGATCTTGTCTCAAGTCCAAAGACTTGTGAGGTTCGCATATTGGTCTTGAACCTAAGCATGAGAATAACTTCGAATTCACTTCCATCTACTACATCATAACTACCCTCGACAGATATCAGGTATTCATCTGGAGACTCCAACTCAAACTGCAAAAACCAGAATATTCCAAGTAAATAAGTTGATCAAGACCACAAGTTGGTAAGAAAACTGAAGTAATCACCTCATTAACTCTTAGTAATGTGTTACTCCCATGATCATCTCCAACTACGATCTGATTCTCTTTGTCGTACAGAAACTTGACGAATGCGATACCCATTTTGTTGTGTCCTATGGATATCTTTCTAATACCGTCAAAACCGCCATCGTCCCAAGAGGCTCCTCCATTACCGCCTATTGCTTCTACTTTTTCTGCGTCCGGAGGAGGAGGCATCGGACGAAAATATGCTCCAAGCGCATCAATTAAGTAACTAGACCGTCCATGGAACCCAACAACACCACAACCTTTGCTCTCAAGCACGAATGGATTATTAGTTGCAGTTCCAAATGTTGAAGAAGTTCTCCCTTTTGATGTTTTGAAAGTTAATGACACAACCGCCGTATGTGCACTAGGTTTTAATAAAGTCCCCTCCACAGAGGTGATATATTCATAAGGATAGTCTACCACAAACTGCAATACAAAAAAGAAAAAAAGAAAAAAGGATTCGTATAATATATTCAACCACCCACATATATATAACATAAACCAAATATTAAGAGTTTTGGGAATTATAACCTCTCCTACTTCTGTACCCATTTTCCCATGCTCACGCTTTTCCACTTTGCCTCTTTTGTCATAGTCGAATGTGACACCATTTACAGTAATCTTATTATAGTAAACGTACACCTTTCTTACACCTTCAAAGGTACCATCATCCCAAATGTTAGGTGTAAAAGGATTACCTTTGGATTCCAATTTTATGAAAGGAGATGAGTTTGTGAAATATGCTCCCAGAGAATTTAGATTCTTGTTAGCATATCCATGAAACCCAATGATCTTCTTTCCATTGGCTGCAAGTGTAAACTTCCTACCCTTGTCGTCTCCCATCAATTCTGAAGTCTTAATATTAGTTTTGAATTGAATTCCACGAATAACCCCGGGATCGCCTTCTTCATAGTAACCCTCAACAGAAACCAAATATTCCTTCTCGAGATGGTTAATCTCAAACTGCCAAAAAAATAAAAAATACATAAACAGCTATAGAACCCGTTGAGTCAAATCCCAAAATTTAACGAGTTAATCATAGATATTAGAGTATATATTAGATCCCTCTAATTACGTCTTCTTAATTCTCATATATCTCCTTACCTTATTTGTATAGCTATTCCTCTGTATATAACATAGCCTCCTCTATCAATAAGAATATCAATTCCTTTTATCATAACATGGTATCAGAGCCTAATAGGTTTTAACCTATTTACGCCGCCACCTAATTTCTTCTTCTTCACCTCTGCTCGTTTCACTCTCAAACCTTAAATTTCTTCAATCACTATGGCTTCTGAATCTACTGCTGAAAGAACCTATGTGTTCAACTCACAAGATCCCCAAAGCACTCTTCTCTCTGTCAACATGTCTAGTGTGACGAAGCTCACAAATCAGAATTATCTCATGTGGGGACGTCAAGTTCGGGCGTTACTTGAAGGTCATGAACTGCAACAGTTCATTGATGCATCTGGTGACATTCCTTCTCAAACAGTTTATGTCAATGGTGCCTCTTCTCCAAATCCAGCTTATGCTCCATGGAGGCGTCAAGACCGACTCCTCTACAGTGCTATCATTGGAGCCATCTCGCTACCAGTTCAGATCGTGGTCTCCAGTGCAAATACAACTAAAGAAGTATGGGATACTCTTTCTGAGACGTTTGGTAATCCTTCAAGAGGTCACTTCCGACAACTTAGGCATCAGATCAAGACCTCCACCAAAGGAACAAGAACGATAAGCGAGTACTTACGCCACATCAAGGGTAAGGCAGATGAGCTTGCTTTACTAGGCAAGCCAATGGATCCTGAGGAGCTCACCGAACAGATTCTCGCTGGTCTTACGGAAGATTACAAACCGGAGATTGATGCGGTCAATGGTCGTGATAAACCAATCTCTTTTTCTGAACTTCACAAGCGGCTCTTGAATCGTGAAGCAATGATCATGTGCACAGAAACCACTCCAGTTTCTCCGATTGTAGCTCATGCCACAGACACACGACAATGTCAACCGACTCGCAACCACAACAATAACCAGAATCACTTTGCTCCTCAGAGTAAACAACAACACCGTTTCTCCAAGCCTTATCTCGGTAGGTGTCAAGCATGTGGCATACAAGGTCATAGTGCCAAGTACTGCCCTGAATTTCGTATTGTTAAGGGAAATGTTTCAGCCTCACCGTGGTCATCTTCACATGCCCATCCTCAACCCGGGCAATCACCACAATACCAACAACCATGGCAGCCACGAGCAAATCCAGCCATGATGTCTGATTCCTCGACTTGGCTAGTTGATACCGGCGCGTCTCATCACATGACGTCTGATTTGGCAAATCTCTCGCTTCACAACCCATACACAGGTGGCGACGATGTTCTTCTTGGCGATGGTTCTGCCTTGCAGATCTCGCATACTGGTTCTTGTTCTCTTCCTTCTTATACTAAACCTTTCTTTCTTAATAATATTCTTTGTGTTCCTTCTCTTGATAAAAACTTAATCTCTGTCTTTCAATTGTGCAAAACTAATGATGCAGCGGTTATCTTTACTCCAACCTATTTCCAGGTGAGAGACTTACAAACCGGGACTCTTCGGTTGGAAGGCAAACCTAAAGATGGCACTTATGAGTGGCCAAAAATCAGCAACACCAAACAACCTTCTCTTGCTTTTGCTTCTGTCGTTAAAACTACTCTTACGGATTGGCATTCTCGTTTAGGCCATCCGGCTTTACCTATTCTTCAAAAAGTTATTTCTCAATTTGATTTACCTCTGGTTTCAAATGTTTTACTAGCACATCCGTGTCATGCTTGCTCTATTAATAAAATGCACAAGTTGCCTTTCACAAATTCAACTTTAAAGTCTTCTCATCCGTTAGATATTGTTTTGGACATCCCCGTTAATTTCTGTAGATGGTTTTAAATATTATGTAATTTTTGTTGATCATTTTACTCGATACATATGGTTGTATCCTTTAAAACAAAAATCTCAGGTTTTTGATGTTTTTCAAAAATTCAAAATTTTGGTTGAAAATCAATTTCAATACAAGCTTAGAACCCTCTACACCGATAATGGGGGTGAATATATTGGTCTTTCGACCTTTCTTTCTACTCATGGCATATCTCACATGACAAGTCCTCCACATACACCTGAGCATAATGGCATTGCCGAGCGTCGTCATAGACATATTGTTGAAACGGGTCTCGCTCTAATGTCGAATGCTTCTATGCCCAAGTCTCACCCACAAGTCTCTGTTATTAGACAACTTTCTAATTTACAGGTTGCTCCAACAGATGTGATGTCCACTGTTTCACCGTGTGTTGATTCACCATCATCAGCTACACCAACAGAGAACGCCGCTGCTATATCTCCGATCACACAAGAAGCACCGGATTCTTCACCACCACCAGCGCCGGCTCCTACACAACCGCCAGCACCGGCTCCTACATCACCACCAACACCTGCTTCTACATCACCACAAGCACCAGCTCCTACACCACCGCCAGCACCAGTTCCGACACCACCGCCGGCACCGACTCTTCCACCACCACCAGCTCCGACGCGAGCAAGCACTCGTCCATGCAAACCTGTTCGAAAATTAAATCTCCACACCTTTGTTGCTCTCCCTCCCACAACTATACCAACATCTGTAACAGAAGCACTAAAATCACCTTATTGGCGCAAAGCCATGAGTGAAGAAATTGATTCTCAGATCAAAAATCACACGTGGGATCTTACTAATGCTTCTAATGTTGTAGGCTGTAGGTGGATTTTTACAATCAAGCGCAAACCGGATGGTTCAATCGATAGATACAAAGCACGTTTAGTGGCCAAAGGTTATACTCAACGACCGGGTATTGACTATCACGACACGTTTAGTCCCGTTATCAAGCCAGCTACAATTCGAATAGTACTTAGCACGGCAACGTCTCGTCAATGGCCACTAAGACAACTGGATGTAACTACGGCGTTTCTACAAGGACACCTTGATGAAGAAGTTTTCATGGCTCAACCACCAGGATTTATTGATGCTGACAATCCAAATGCAGTTTGTAAGCTTCGCAAAGCCATTTACGGACTTAAACAAGCACCAAGGGCGTGGTATAATGAGCTGCGTACCTTCTTGCTTAATTTGGGTTTCGAAAACTCTCTCGCGGATGCTTCGCTTTTCATCTACAACACCAATGGCATACTTCTCTACATGTTGGTCTACGTCGATGATATCATCATCACTGGAAACAGCTCATCACATATAACTCGGTTTATCGAATCCCTTTCTCAACGTTTTTTAATTAAAGATTTGGGCAATCTTTCATATTTTCTTGGCATAGAAGTTATTCGTACATCTCATGGTTTACATCTCACTCAACATCGATATATTGCAGACTTGCTCGCTCGGACGAAGATGAGTAATGCAAAGCCTATATCAACACCGATGTGCCCAAATACGGTCCTCTCGTTATTCTCCGGAACAGCGATAGATAATGCAACTGAATATCGCGAGATTGTGGGAAGCTTACAATATTTATCACTCACGCGACTAGACATTGCTTTCTCTGTCAATAAGCTATCCCAGTTTATGCACAGACCAACAACGGAACATTGGACAGCTGCTAAACGGATTCTCAGATATCTCTCCGGCACCATGACACACGGCATTTATTTTCCAGTCACGAACACACCAATGCTTCATGCATTTACCGATGCAGATTGGGCTGGAAATAAAGACGACTACACTTCTACAGGAGCCTACATAGTCTACCTTGGACGTCATCCAATTGCATGGTCTTCGAAAAAGCAAACCGGTGTTGCTAGATCATCAACCGAAGCAGAATACAGATCAGTTGCTTCCACCGCTGCTGAACTTTGTTGGATACGATCACTACTAACAGAACTTGGTCTCACCATACAACACACACCGGCGATCTACTGTGACAACATTGGAGCTACATACTTAGCGGCAAATCCGGTATTTCACTCACGAATGAAGCATATTGCTCTTGACTACCACTTCGTACGAGAACAAGTTCAAAATGGACAGGTTCGTGTCTCACATGTTTCCACTCATGATCAACTGGCTGACGCTCTTACGAAGCCACTGTCACGATCACGGTATGAAACTTTACGAGACAAGATTGGACTTTCCTCCGGTGGTCCATCTTGAGGGAGTGTATTAGAGTATATATTAGATCCCTGTAATTACGTCTTCTTAATTCTCATATATCTCCTTACCTTATTTGTATAGCTAATCCTCTGTATATAACATAGCCTCCTCTATCAATAAGAATATCAATTCCTTTTATCATAACAATAGATATAGAACATGAGGCCCCCATACCGACTCTGTGAAACCTTTACCCCTGATACCATGGGCTGGCCGATATATATGTTGTCCATCCTTGATATAATCGAACTTGATGTATTGTATACCGCCACAACTACCACCTCGTACATATATTTTTGTAACACCATCATGGTCAGCTCCATCGTCCCAAGCCTTGCCTCCGTTTCCTCCTTTTGCTTCCATTGATCTAGTTGGAGTAATCCAAGTGAAGTATGATCCAAGAGAGTTGAGATGGCTTTCGGAAGATCCGTGAAACCCGACTATCTTCTTTCCGTCCACAGCAAGTGAAAAATTGGTACCATTTACTTTTCGAAATCCTATCAGTTCAGAAATCCTCAAGTTAGTTATGAACTGAAGTCCTACAATCGCATTCGTCTGCGAGTCGTAATAAATCTGAACAGATTCAAGTTGTTCATCTTTTCTATGGTCAATCTCAAACTGCATAAATTTAAATCAAAGTCAATAGTCACTAACACTAAATAAAAAAGAGAGTTTTTAGTTAGTAGTTTCCAAGCTATACCGTCTGGGTGGGACCGTAATCTGTGATACCATGGAATGGTTTATATATCAATTGTCCACTCTTGATATAGTCGAACCGGATGTACCTTATGCCTGCAGGTTCACTTCTTACATGTATTTTTGATACGTCATGATGGTCAGAACCATCATCCCACTTGCTTTCGGAATTCTTTTTCCCTTCTGCTTCCAACCTTTGGACCATCTCAAACAGAATTGAATCTTGAGACATGGAGGAGTATTGTGTTGGTTAGTCAATCATTCATCAAAACTCACGTGATATATGTGTTTTTTAAAGTTTGAAAATTTAAAAAGAAAAACACCCATACCTAAATTGAAGCATATTGTAAATCAAAGAAAAGAGAGAGAGAGCTCACCGCTGATGAAGGAGAAAGTGTGCTGTAGAGGTATAATAAACTCATGAATAAAGTTTTCTTTTATACAAGTTTTGAGTCTTTCTTTGTTAACATAAAAAATTTATACACTAAAACCTTTATATATTAATCTTATATAATAAAGTAAGGTTCGCTTAACCACAAACTGACACGTGTCATCTTTCTTTTAACCTTCATTTTAACTATTTCTCTATTTTACATTTTCATATTCTCATTTCTAAAATAAACATATATAAAAACAATAATTTCTATTAATTACGCATTTAAAATTAATTATTACAATTTGACAATAATTTAACAAAAGAAATATATAAAAGAAATCAATTATTATAATTTGTCATCCTTTATTTTAATTATTTTTCTATTTTACTTTTTGATATTCTCATTCTTAAAAAAACATATATAACAAAAATACACATACAAAGATAATAATTTCTCTTAATTGACCATAACTTAACTCATTAATACAATTTACAACAACTAATTAATTAATTAGAAAAATTTCAAAATTGTTCTTCTTTTCAAGCTGATTTCCTCTTCTATATAAGCGATTACTTTTTCATATTCTCATTTCTAAAATAAACATATATAAGAACAATAATTTCTGTTAATTATATATTTAAAAACAATTATTACAATTTGACAATAACTTAACCCATTAACAACATAATTAACAGTAATTTTTTAAAATGTGTCTTTTCAATATTACTTTATTATACCACTCGATATTCTCCATCATAAAAAAAACATATACAAAGACAAAGTGATCATCCTTCATTTTAATTATTTCTCTATTTTAGTTTTTGATATTCTCATTCCTAAAAGAAACATATATAACAAAAAACATTTACAAAGATAATAATTTCTCTTGATTGACCATAACTTAACTCATTAATACAATTTGCAATAACTAATTAATTAATTAGAAAATTTTCAAATTGTTTTTCTTTTCACGTTGATTTCCTCTTCTATATAAGTGATGTAGTACGAGCATATAACCCCTAACAAATGTAAGATAATTATTACAATGCAAAGTTCAATTTTTTTCCTTTTCATGTTTATTGCTTACTTCTATATAAGTGATTTAGTTGGAGCATATAACATCTCACGAATGTAAAATCACTTCTTTATAGTGCTATATATATATTAACTTATTTTTTATTTTCAGGTTGATTTTCTCTCTTTTATATATGTGATGTAGTTGAAAACATAAAATCAATGACGAATGTAAGATCACTTCTTTAATGTAATATATATATATATATATTAATTTATTTAAGTTAATTAATGTTTACCCCCTAAAAATTATAATTTTTTCCGTATGTCTTATCTAATTTCATTAACTAAATATAACTATATATCAACAAAACAAATATAACTAGACTAATTTAAATGGCATCACAATCTTATATAGTAAAGAAGATTTTCTCTTATATATAACTGTTGTAGTTGGAAGTATAGAGTCAATGACAAATGTAAGATCACTTCTCTATTTTCCCATCTTATGCTTTCAATGTAATGAGAAAAGCAAGGTAAAACTTTTTTATTGGACGATCTATATGAGTCTCTCCACTTCTTTTAAGATGACTCAACCAAAATTTAGAATATCTTTTTTATTTATTCATGTATTTTCATCATCACAATTTCATCAAATTCATTTTTATAGAAGTGTTAATTAGTTTTGAAATATATAATAAGTTGTAATAACTTTTTGAAATATTGATAGAAATATAATTATTAGAAGACGATCCCAAAATACAAAAACTATTAAACTATGTTATTTTTAAATAATTAAATAATAATGTAACTATCATTATTTACTTTAGTGTATGGAGAAAATAGAAACATGATATATGTTGTAAATTATAAAATTGTTTTACCTAAGCGGAATGCTCAAACGACATCTACATAGATCAATCATTTTGATATATATTATTTATATAGTGTTGTATAATTTACTACATTTGTTTAAACTCACGCAACGCGTGAAGCCTTTCCTAGTATTTTATAAACTAATAATCACTATAAATTAATAATTTTTTTTTGGTTTCGAGTTGGGCCAATGTAAAATTTACACATTTCGATAGGATAATAAGATAATATATTTTTTGAAATCCCTATATAAATATATGATTTATTTCACATTTTTTAGCACTTGTATTTATTTATTTAGTATAATTCACATATTCTAGTTAAGGGCCTAAATAGTAACAACTAAATCCGTAAAGTAGAGTTATTGATTTGACAAAATGCATATTGTAACAAATGAATCCATATAGTTGAATTATTGAATTGACAAAATTTAATAATGTTTCTCGATGAAGTGGCTGAGTAACAGAAAAAATTAATTTTAATAGATGACTTTTAATTTTAATGTTATGGATGAAGGTTTTCTAATGCAATTTTGAGTATTTCATTATTAACGAAAAAAATTAGTGTCTTTTATAAATATAAAATATGACATTGCCAGTCTATATATATAGTATTGATTTGAATATACTAAATGTTTATAAAAGAACCACACTTGCATTATAATTATTTGGTCAATGTCATTGTATTTAATCTTTTTTTAGCACTTGTATTTATTTATTTAGTATATTTCACATATTTTAGTTAAAGGCCTAAATGGTAACTACTAAATCCGTATAGTTGAGTTATTTAACTGACGAAATGTAAATTATAACAAACGAATATGTATAGTTGAATTATTGAATTGACGAAATGTAATAATGTTTCTCTTAACCAACGATGAGTTGGCCTAGTGGTTAACCCTGAGTCTTGAAAACGTACAGACATAGGAGGTTACGAGTTCGATTCACGTTGGGAGGGGTCTGTTCTCCAAATGAGAGTTAATTTAACATGGATTGGGTCTCGCCCTAGGGGGATTATGAGTTTCGGCCCAGAACCTCCTAGTCATTCAAAAAAAATAAAAATGTTTCTCGATGTAGTGGCTGAATAACAGAAAAATTTAATGCTAATAGATGAAATTTAATTTTAATGTCATGGATGAAGGTTTTCTTTTATGCAAGTTTTGAATCTTTCATTATTAACAGAAAAAGTTCATGTCTTTTATAAATGTAGAATATGACTTTTTCATTCTATTTATATATAATATATGATTTAAATATACTAAATGTTTACATAATGGAACCACACATGCATTAAAATTATTTGGTCAATGCCATTGTATGACCCTTTTTTTAGCACTTGTATTTATTAATTTAGGATAATTAATATATTTTAATTAAGGACCTATATGGTAACAACTAAATCCTTATAATTGAGTTATTGAATTAACAAAATATAAATTGTAACATTTGAATCCGTATAGTTGAATTATTGAATTGGCGAAATGTAATAATGTAATAATGTTTCTTGATGAATTGCTGAATAACAGAAAATTTAAATGTTTATAGATGAGTTTTAGTTTTAATGTCATGGATGAAGGTTTTCTTTTCGGCAAGTTTTGAGTCTTTCATTACTAACTAAAAAAGTTTGTGTCTTTTATAAATGTAAAATATGACTTTGCCAATCTATTTATATATAATATATGATTTAATATAATAAATGTTTACAAAATGGAACCACACATGCATTATAATTATTTGGTCAATGCCAATGTATATAACATTTTTTAGCATTTGTTTTTATTTATTTAGTATAATTCATATATTCTAATTAAGGGACTAAATGGTAATAATTGGATTCGTACAGTTGAGTTATAGAATTGAAGAAATGTAAATTGTAACAACTGATTCTGTATAGTTAAATTATTGAACTGACGAAATGTAATAATGATTCTTGGTGGAGTGGCTGAATAACAAAAAAAACTCAATGTTAATAGATGAGTTTTTACTATAATGTCATGGACGAAGGTTTTCTTTTATGCATAATTTGAGTCTTTCATTATTAACGAAATGTTTTTGTGTTTTTTATAAATTTAAAATATGACATTGCCGGTCTATTTATATATAATATATGATTTGAATATACTAAATGTTTACATAATGGAACCACACTTGCATTGTAATTATTTGGTCAATGCCATTGTATTTAATCTTTTTTTTTTCACTTGTATTTATTTATTTAGTATAATTCACATATTTTAGTTAAGGGCCTAAATAGTAACAACTAAATCAGTATAGTCGAGTTATTGATTTAACGAAATACAAATTGTAACAACTGAATCCGTATAGTTGAATTATTGAATTGACAATATTTAATAATGTTTCTCGATGGAGTGGCCGAGTAACATAAAATATTAATTTTAATAGATAAATTTTAATTTTAATGTTATGGACGAAAGTTTCTAATACAAGTTTTGAGTATTTCGTTATTAACGAAAAAATTAGTCTTTTATAAATGTAAAATATGACATTGCCAGTCTCTCTATATATAGTATTGATTTGAATATATTAAATGTTTATAAATGATTATAAACCAAACTTGCATTATAATTATTTGGTCAATGCTATTGTATTTTACATTTTTAAGCATTTGTATTTATTTATTTAGTATAATTCACATATTTTAGTCAAGAGCCTAAATGGTAACAACTAAATCCGTATAGTTGAGTTATTTAACTAACATTGCTAGTCTCTATATATACTTTATTGATCTGAATATACTAAATGTTTATAAATGGAACCACACTTGCATTATAATTATTTGGTCAATGCCGTTGTACTTAACCTTTTTTAGCACTAGTATTTATTTATTTAATATAATTCACATATTTTAATTAAAGGCATATATAGTAACAACTAAATCCGTATAACTGAGTTATTGAATTGACAAAATGTAAATTATAACAAAAGAATCTGTATAGTTAAATTATTAAATTGACGAAATGTAATAATGTTTCTTTTAACCAACGATGAGTTGGCCTAGAAATAATCCGAGTCTTGAAAACCTACATATATAGGAGATTACGGGTTCGATTCACGTTGGGAGGGGTATGCTCTCTAAATAAGAGTTAATTTAACATGGTTTTGGCCTCGTCCTAGGGGCATTATGGGTTTCGGCTCGGAACCTCCTAGTCATTAAAAAAAAAGAAAATGTTTATATGTAGTCTGAGATTTTTGGACTAACAGGGAGTAAGCAAAAGTCTTGTCACCGGGAAAATTCTTAATAAAATGCTTGAAGATGGGAGAGTGCCGGATTTCGTGTTATGCATTGGGGATGACAGATCAGACGAGGAGATGTTTGAGAGCATATCAACAACCCTCTCAGCTCAATCATAGTCAATGTCTACAGAGATATTAGCGTGTACAGTGGGAAGAAAACCGAGCAAAGCCAAATACTTCCTCGATGAAGTAAGCGATGTGGTCAAGTTGCTTCAAGGACTTGCCAACACTTCGAGCCCAAAGCCTAGATACCCTTCTCATCTCAGAGTCTCCTTCGAAAGTTTGGTATGAGAAATCGGAGATCAATGGGGTTTCACCAAGTTATTGAACGGGGAAATATGAATCTAAATCATGATAAAAACATGATTTGTACATAGAAAACACGAAAAACAGAGAGACGAAACTTAATGTTGCGATTTGGGCCTGTGTTAGTTCAGGTTTGTACATGAACGTAATCAACGACTGAGCAAGAAACAGCTCTTTCCAATTGTGTTTGTATATAATATTGTCTTGTGTATGATCTAAGTTTATTTTAGTTTCTCCTTATAAATCTATTTCGGCTGTGTTTCCATTAGTTCAAACTTGAAATACATGTTTAACGATACATATTATTCTTGTAGTTGTAGAGACAGTCGCTATCTCCAAAATAAAAGTCGACGTCTTGAGATACTTGCTCTGTTTTTTGCTTTTTATTGTCTTTGAATTGAATTATGTTTAACCATGTTTCGAACCTCTTCATTTAATTCAATTTTTGATGACACTAAAAAAAATGAAAAGCAAACGCTGTCTTATTACATGAAAATGGGGATTACAAGCCATGAAACATAGGAAATAATACGTAGTATAGTACAGGATAAGAGTTCATTACAGAACATGATCAAACTTGCTCGAGACTCGAGAGTGTTTCATTCGAGCTCACATATAAATATATATATGATCATTAATCTATAATGGGTAGGACATGGACCCCAATCTGATGAAGCATCTTTCCTATTTTTCCATGGAACCCGACGATCTTGTGACCTTCCTTCTGGAGTATGAAGCTTGATCTTGTCTCAAGTCCAAAGACTTGTGAGGTTCGCATATTGGTCTTGAACCTAAACATGAGAATAACTTCGAATTCACTTCCATCTACTAAATCATAACTACCCTCGACAGATATCAGGTATTCATCTGGAGACTCCAACTCAAACTGCAAAAATTAGAATATTCCAAGTAAATAAGTTGATCAAGACCACAAGTTGGTAAGAAAACTGAAGTAATCACCTCATCAACTCTTAATAGTGTGTTACTCCCATGATCATCTCCAACTACGATCTGATTGTCTTTGTCGTACAGAAACTTGACGAATGCGATACCCATTTTGTTGTGTCCTATGTATATCTTTCTAATACTGTCAAAAGCGCCATCGTCCCAAGAGGCTCCTCCATCACCGCCTTTTGCTTCTACTTTTTCTGCGTCGGGAGGAGGAGGCATCGGACGAAAATATGCTCCAAGCGTAACAAGTAATCCAGTAGACCGTCCATAGAACCCAACAAGACCACAACCGTTGCTCTCAAGCACGAATGGACTATTAGTTGCAGTGCCAAATGTTGAGGAAGTTCTCCCTTTTGATGTTTTGAAAGTTAATGACCCAACCGCTGCATAGGGACTAGTTCCTAAAGTCCCCTCCACAGATGTGATAAATTCAAAAGGATAGTCCACCACAAACTGCAATACAAAAAAGAAAAATGGATCCGTATAATATATTCAATCACCCACATATATACAAGTCGACGAATATATATTAAGAGTTTTAGGAATTAATTATAACCTCTCCCACTACTTTTAGACCTGGAAGCATCGCCCCATGTTCACGCTTTTCCACTTTGCCTCTTTTGTCATAGTCGAACGTGACACCATATACATAAGAGTTATCATAGTAAACGTACACCTTTCTTACACCTTCAAAAGTACCATCATCCCAGAGATAAGATGCAGCAGTAGTAGCAGCAGTAGTATCACCTTTGGATTCCAATTTTATGAAAGGAGATGAGGTTGTGAAATATGCTCCCAAAGAATTTAGATTCTTGTCAGCATATCCATGAAACCCAATGATCTTCTTTCCATTGGCTGCAAGTGTAAACTTCCTACCCTTGTTGTCTCCCATCAATTCAGAAGTCTTGATAGTAACCCTCAACAGAAACCAAATATTCCTTCTCGAGATGGTTAATCTCAAACTGCAGAATGAAAAAAGAATACATTAACAGCTAATAATAAACTCTTTGAGTCAAATTCCAAAATTTAACTCGTTGATATATATAGAACATGAGGCCCCCATACCGGAATTTTAGCTTATAACATTTTGGTTTATCTCTTAACCGGTTAATTAAGTATTCTGATTGATGTAAACCGGGTTTAACCCGCCTATATAAACGTTCATCTTGTAACAAACTCTTTTCAACGGAATCAAAACAATCTTCTTCATTTCTTGATCTGATCATCAACTATTATGGTATCAGAGCTGTTTTTGCTTCTTTGTGCACTCAAATCTCTATGATTACTTGCTTATTCCGTCGAGTAATTATCAGATTCATGATCTTCTCTTCTTCAATTTCATCGGTTATTTTGCCGATTTTGACCACTGCTTTCGATTGAGCTCATCGGAACTTGTAGATTTCGTCGAGTGTTCGTGAATCGCTTGCTTAAGATGGTTGCTGTGCGAAAATTGGGACGCCGTCACGGTAAATCAGCTGCGTCAGCTGAAAAATCACCGAATCGTGAAGATCGGACGGATCTTCCCCCACCTTCGCCGTTGTTTGCTCCGATTTCACCGACATCTGCTCCGATTTCGTCTTCCTATGTTCCGCCTTCTTCGAATGAGCTCCTGGATAGTATTCATTCTCCTTACACCTTGACTAATGGTGATAATTCAGGTATCTCGATTATCTCTGAGATTCTTGATGGCACAAACTACTCTTCATGGCAAATAGCAATGTCTATGGCTCTAGATGCTAGGAACAAGTTGCCTTTCATTGATGGTTCTCTTCCGCGGCCACATGAATCGCATCCACATTTCCGAATTTGGTCTAGATGCAATAATCTTGTTAAGCTTTGGATATTGAATACTGTCTCCAAGCAGATTTACAAGAGTATTTTAAGATTCCATGATGCATCTCAAATCTGGAAAGATCTTTTCACTCGTTTCCACATAACTAATATACCAAGATCATATCAGTTGATGCAACAGATATGGTCTTTTCATCAAGGAACGATGAGTCTTTCAGATTACTATACAGCTTTGAAGACATTATGGGATGATTTAGAAGGTGCAGCAGGTATTGGGACATGCCATAACTATGTTTGCTGTAAGACCACTGATGCCAAAGCTGAGAATGCAAAGATTGTCAAGTTCTTAGCAGGATTGGATGACTCTTATGCGATCATTAGAAGTCAGATTATCATGAAGAAGCAAGTTCCAAGTCTTGCTGAGATCTACAATCTACTTGATCAAGATCACAGTCAACACAATATTGGCATTATCAGTCCTACCAATGCAACTGCATTCAGTGTGTCATCAAGCTCCAAAGATGCATCTCTCATTAATGCTGCTTATCAACATCATTACAAACAGAATAAACCTTTGTGCACTCATTGCGGATAAACAGGTCATAAAGAAGACAAGTGTTACAAACTGCATGGATACCCCCTGGATACAAAGGAGGAAAGCATAAATCAGGATCAGATAAACAACATGTTCAAGCATTGCCATCTCAACCTTCTAAACCATTGGTTGCTCACATGACTTTATCTGATGAAAAAGGGAATGTTAAACAAGAAACTGGGAAGCAGATTGGTATTTCTGATATAACAAGGATGGTAAATGGTATGTCTCCTGACCAACTCCAGAGTGTAATAGCCTTCTTTAGCTCACAATTGCAGGTCACAAGGAGTTCTCCAACTACCACTATTGGTTCTTCTTCCACAGCTGGTCCTTCTTCCTCGACTGATTTAGCTAGTCCTCCGAATTATGCTATGAATGGTATTTCCTTCTCTGCCTCAACCTTGTGTTTTGTTGGGATAATGACTGTCTCTAGGAATGTGCTGAATGCTGAAACATGGATCATAGATAGTGGTGCTACTCACCATGTTCTCATGATAAGGATCTGTTCATTAGTCTGTCTTGTGAGTTAAGATCTTCAGTTACTCTTCCTACATGGATGAATGTCAGAATTGCAGGGGTTGGAAGTATTAGATTAAATGCACATATCTTGGTTAAAATGTGTTGTATATTCCAGATTTCAGAATCAATCTTCTGAGTATTAGTCAATTGAGAAAGGAACTTGGTACACGGGTCTCTTTTGATGAAGATTCTTGTGAAATTCAGGATCGTATCAAGGGATCGATGATTGGAAAGGGTAGACAAATAGCTGGACTTTATGTGCTGGATACTGCAGTGAGCAAGGACTCCTTCATCAGATCCTCACTTGATAGCTCTATTCCCTTTTGTTCTGCTGTTGTAGTTGATGCCTCTGTTTGGCATAATAGGTTGGGCCATCCCTCCTACAATAAGATTGATACATTGAAATTTGTTCTTGGTTTTCAGAAAAGAAATAAAGATGAACTTGATCATTGCAATATTTGTCAGCTAGCAAAATAGAAAAGACTTCCTTTTTTAAGCCGCAACAACATGTCTGCTCATGCATTTGATTTGGTACATATTGACACTTGGGGGCCATTTTCTGTTTCAACTGTAGAAGGATACATATACTTCTTGACAATTGTTAATGATCATACAAGAACAACTTGGGTTTATCTCATGAAGACAAAGGATGAAGTACTGCATATCTTTCCGGCTTATCTGAACTTGATTGAAAACCAGTTTGGAAAGGTAGTTAAGTCTGTCAGGTTGTATAATGCTCCAGAGCTAAAGTTTTCGAATCTGTTCAAAGATAAAGGCATTATCTCCTACCATTCTTGTCCTGAGACACCAGAGCAAAATTCAGTTGTAGAGAGAAAACATCAACACATACTGAATGTTGCCAGGGCCTTATTGTTTCAGTCCTCATTGCCATTAGAGTATTGGGGTGATTGTGTACTAACTGCTGTATTCCTCATCAACAGGTTACCTTCTCCATTACTTTCAAACAAATCTCCTTTTGAGTTGATGTATGGCAAGGTCCCTGATTATTCTCAGATACGAGTGTTTGGCTGTCTTAGTTATCAATCAACCTCTACTAATAACAGAAACAAATTTGAGCCTCGTTCAAGAGCCTGTGTTTTCATTGGATATCCTGCAGGCTATAAGGGATACAAGCTCTTGGATTTGGGATCAAATAGGATTTTTATATCCAGACATGTTATCTTCTTTGAATCTTTGTTTCTTTTTGCTAGTTCACATCAACCTCCGGATGATATATTTGTTAAGGAACTCCTTCTTCAGTCCAAGACGTTTGAGAAATCTATACAACCTGAAGTAGCAATCCCACCTCCTGATGTACTGGCTCGATCTGGTGTATCGCTGGCTCAGATTCATTGCAATCTGTTCATTCAGGATCTGGTGATTCTTCTTCTGTTTTTGATACTGCTGTTGCAACTTCATCCTTCGATGTATTGGCTAGATCTGGTGTATCAGCCGGCTCAGATTTAACAAAGAAATCTGTTCATCAGAAAGATGGAGCTTCTTCTTCTACGATTGTATCAGCTAGACCTGGTGTGTCAGCTGAATCAGGTTTGAAAAGGAAAATTAAGAAACCTGCACATCTAGAAGATTATTATTGCAACACAATCTCTGATGTTGAATATCCCATATCAGCTTAAATCAACTATTCCCAACTTTCAGACAGTCACAGAGCTTATGCTTCTGCTGTGGTCAAATATTCAGAACCACAGACTTATGCTCAAGCTATGAAGTCTGAAGAATGGAATGGTGCTATTGATGATGAAATTGATGCCTTGGAAACTACTGGTACTTGGATCATCTGTTCTCTTCCTCTGGATAAAACTCCTATTGGCTGCAAATGGGTTTTTAAGGTCAAGCTCAATGCAGATGGGAGCTTAGAACGGTTCAAGGCTAGACTAGTGGCAAAAGGCTATACACAACAAGAAGGAGTTGACTTTGTTGATACTTTTTCTCCTGTTGCAAAACTGACTACTGTGAGAACTGTTATCTGTGTATCTGCAGCTAAGAACTGGAGTCTACATCAATTAGATATCTCTAATGCCTTCTTGAATGGTGAGCTTGATGAGGAAATTTATATGGATCTTCCTCCAGGTTATGCTACAAGAAAGGGGAATCACTTCCAGAGAATCTAGTTTTGTTGCTTAAAAAGTCCTTATATGGACTGAAGCAAGCTTCAAGGCAATGGTACTTAAAGTTCAGTTCCCCACTTCTCCAATTGGGATTTACTAAGTCATCTGCTGATCATGCCTTGTTTTTAAGAACTACAGGCAATATCTTCATGGCTTTGATCGTCTATGTTGATGATATTGTTATTGCCAGCAATAACGAAGAAGCTGTTGAAATATTGAAGCTGAATTTGCAGGAATTCTTTAAGCTTCGAGATCTTGGTCCTTTAAAGTACTTTCTTGGATTAGAGATTGCTCGGTGTAGTAAAGGCATCTCTGTTTGTCAGCGAAAGTATGCATTAGAGCTTCTTGATGAATCTGGCTTGTTAGGCTGCAAACCGGTGAATGCTCCTTTGGATCCGAGTGAAAAACTACATCAGTATTCTGATGAACCTGAGATTGATGATCCAGAAACATATAGACGATTAATTGGCAAGTTAATGTACTTGACAATAACTCGCCCTGACATTGCTTATGCTGTCAATAAGTTGTGTCAGTTTTCCTCTTCTCCTAAAGCTCCACATCTCAGGGCAGCTCAACGAGTCTTACATTATATAAAAGGTTATGTTGGACTTGGATTATTATAACCAGCTCAGTCTGATCTTAAACTCAAGGGCTTCAAAGATGCAGATTGGAACTCCTGTGTTGACACTAGACGCTCTACTTCTGGATATTGTATGTTCCTTGGTTCTGCATTGATATCGTAGAAATCTAAGAAGCAAGACACATTATCTCGGTCTTCTGCTGAATCTGAGTTCAGGGCTATGGCATTAGCATCTTGTGAGATCATTTGGTTGGTGAAACTTCTTACCGAATTACATGTGCCTCAACATCAAGCAGTCTCTTTGTTTTGTGATTCCACTGCAACTATTCATATAGCAAATAATTCGGTATATCATGAGAGAACTAAGCATGTGGAAACTGATTGCTATACAACTCGGGAACGTATTGACAGTGGCTTATTGAAGACTATGCATGTGAAGACTCAGAATCAACTTGTTGATGTGTTTACTAAGGCTTTGTACCCTACACCCTTCCATAATCTCATTAGCAAGATGAGCTTAATTTCCATCTTTGGCTCATCTTAAGGGGGAATTTTAGCTTATAGCATTTTGGTTTATCTCTTAACCGGTTAATTAAGTATTCTGATTGATGTAAACCGGGTTTAACCCGCCTATATAAACGTTCATCTTTTAACAAACTCTTTTCAACGGAATCAAAACAATCTTCTTCATTTCTTGATCTGATCTTCAACTATTACGGCTCTGTGAAACCTTTACCCCTGACACCATGAGCTGGCCGATATATATGTTGTCCATCCTTGATATAATCGAACTTGATGTATTGTATACCACCACCACCACCTCGTACGTATATTTTTGTAACACCTTCATGGTCGGCTCCATCATCCCACGCCTTGCCTCCTTTTGCTTCCATTGATCTAGTTGGAGTAATCGAAGTGAAGTATGCTCCAAGAGAGTTGAGTTGGTTTTGGGAAGATCCGTGAAACCCGATGATCTTCTTTCCATCCACATCTAGTGAAAACTTGGTAATATTTCCTTTTGAATATCCAAACAGTTCAGAAATCCTCAAGTTTGTTTTGAATTGAAGTCCTACAATGGCAGTCGACTGGGGTTTGGGGTTCGTAATAAACCTCAACAGATTCAAGTTGTTCATCTTTTCTATGGTCGATCACAAACAACATAAATTTGGTGAAAACAAATTTAAATCAAAGTCAATAGTCATTAATTAACACTAAATAAAAAGACAGTTTTTAGTTAGTAGTTTCCAAGTTATACCGTATGGGTGGGACCGTAAAGTGTGGTACCATGGGATTCATATATCAGTTGTCAACTCTTGGTATAGTCGAACCAGATATACCTTATGCCTGCAGGGAGAGGGGGAGAGAGAGAGAGGGAGAGGGGGAGAGAGAGAGAGGGAGAGGGGGAGAGAGAGGGAGAGGGAGAGAGGGAGAGAGAGGGAGAGGGAGAGGGAGAGAGAGAGAGGAGAGGGAGAGGGAGAGAGAAGAGGGAGAGAGAGAGAGAGGAGAGAGAGGGGGAGAGAGAGAGAGAGAGAGGGGGGAGAGAAGAGAGGGAAGAGGGGAGGAGAGAGAGAGGGGAGAGGGGGGAGAGAGAGAGGAAGGGAGAGAGAGAGAGAGAGAGAGAGAGAGAGAGAGAGAGAGAGAGAGAGGAGAGAGAGAGAGAGAGAGAGAGAGAGAGAGAGAGAGAGAGAGAGAGAGAGAAGAGAGAGAGAGAGAGAGAGAGAGAGAGAGAGAGAGAGAGAGAGAGAGAGAGAGAGAGAGGAGAGAGAGAGAGAGAGAGAGAGAGAGAGAGAGAGAGAGAGAGAGAGAGAGAGAGAGAGAGATGAGAGAGAGAGAGAGAGAGAGAGAGAGAGAGAGAGAGAGAGAGAGAGAGAGAGAGAGAGAGAGAGAGAGAGAGAGAGAGAGAGAGAGAGAGAGAGAAGAGAGAGAAAGAGAGAGAGAGAGAAGAGAGAGAGAGAGAGAGAGAGAGAGAGAGAGAAGAGCGAAAGAGAGAGAGAGAGAGAGAGAGAGAGAGAGAGAGAGAGCTGCATGTATAATAAACTCATGGATTGAAGGTTTTCTTCTATATAAGTTTAAACTTTTTTTATTAACTAAAAAAGTTTAGATCTTTTATGAACTTAAAATATGATTTCGCCACTCAATTTGGTTAATATATATATATATATATATATATAAAAGTTTGGGTCTTTTATATAATATATATGATTTGAATATACTATTGTTTACGTTATGTAATTTGGTCAATGTCATTGTATTTAACTTTTATATAATATATATTTATTTAGTAATTCACATATCCTAAGGGCTGTAATGGTAGCAATTGAATACATATAGTTGGATTATTAAATTGACGAAATGTAATGATGTTTATGAATGAAGTGGCTGAATAATTGAAATTGTAATTTCAATAGCTGATTTTTAATTTTAATGTCATGGATGAAAGTTTTTTTAATGCAAGTTTTGAGTCTTTCATTATTAACGAAAAAAGTTTGGATCTTTTATAAATGTAAAATATGACTTTGTCGGTCAATTTATATATAATATTTGATTTAAATATACTAATTGTCTACATAACGGAACCACACTTGTATTATAATTATTTAGTCATAGTATTTAACCTTTTTTAGCACTTGTATTTATTTATTTAGAATAATTCACATATTCTAATTAAGGGCCTAAATAGAAACAACTGAATTTGTATAGTTGAATTATTGTGAGAGAATATAATATTGTTTCTGGATAGAGTGGTTGAATAATTGAAATTTTTAATTTTAATAGCTGAATTTTAATTTTAATGTCATAGATGAAGATTTTCTTTGATGCAAATTTTGAGTCTTTTACAAATGTAAACTATGACTTCGCCCGTCAATTTATATATAATATATAATTTAAATATACTTTTGTCTACCTAATGGAGTACACTTGCATTATAAGTATTTGGTTTTGGCAAAATTAAAAGATAATGTTTTTAATAATTTCATCAAATCAAAAATGTCATATGCTATTTCTCGCACCCGGACTCGGACTATCAATTAGTATATAATAAGATGAACAGATGGATCTCTGCTACGACGCTATTCACTTCAGCTTCGTTTGCTGGGAATACTTTAACATTATTGGGCTTCGTAACATTATTGGGCTTTATTTGGCCCATTTGGAACTAAGAAGTACTTGTTTTGAAAGAAAAAAAAAAAGAGAAAACCTAGCCGTCGTCACCGTCACCGTCTCCTTCCCGTCGAAATCACCATTACTCACGGCCACGCGAGCTCTTAATCTTCTTACACTCTCCTGCTCGTCTTTTCTCTTTGCTGCGACAGTTTTGGTGTATCAATTCCAGTTCTTTCTTTTGTTCCCAAGGTAAGCTTTTGTATTCCTTGAGACTTTGTTGATGAAGCACATAATCAATTCTTGCTGTTTATTCTATACTGCATTTGGGATTTTAGCATCAATGGAATAAGACGAGAAACAAAAAAAAAACCCTCTTTTACTTGCTTCCAAGGTCGATGAGTGATGTTTCTATAAGATGAAGTTGATTCCTTCATTGCTGTTTCTTCTCTATATATTTTAGCATTGGTTTATGATTCTCTTATTTTTGTGGCAGAAGCAGAGGCAACAAACATGGGGTTACCTGATTCATCTCAAGACTTGTCGACAGAGATGGAGGTTGATGCTTTTAGACGTATCTTCCCTCTTCGTTTCTTTGAGCGTCATCTCTCTGAATCTCTTCGACCTGACGGTAGACCACTTGGAAAAGCCAGAGACACCATTGTTAACCTTGGTATATAACTAAATTGAGTCTTTAGTTTGTTCACTTTAAGTCGTTTAAACATGTCTCTTGATTGTGCTTTCTTGTGTGTTATAGGACTTGTTTCTACGGCTGATGGGTCTGCTCTTGCCAAGATTGGTTCCACCGTAAGCCTTATCATTTCAGTGTCATTCACATAATCATCAATGTTATGTTTTTTCATTTTTCTTACATAGTTTATTTTTTCTTGTTTATAGACAATGCTTGCTGCTATTAGAATGGAAGTTATGACTCCTTCTACTGACTCACCAGACGAAGGATGCATAGGTTGTTTGCTGCCTCGACTTTATCAAATCCCCTTGTCTCGTTCTATGATTTTGTTCTTCTTCTTTGGTGTTTCATTTTGTGACTGATTGATTCCTTTTGTTAGCTCTTGAGTTTCACATGCCTCCTATATGTTCTCCGACTGTTCGTCCTGGAAGACCAGCTGACGCTGCTCCCGTTATTTCAAAGCGTTTGTCTGATACTATTCTAAGGTGTTTTGATTTGATCTTTCTATATATAGTTACTCATTCTCCTTGGGCATCAATATGTCATCCCTTTCTAAATTGTGTCCTTTTGTTACAGTTCTGGAATGATTGATCTTAAAGAACTGTGCCTAGTTAGTGGGAAAGCTGCTTGGATGGGTTATCTGGTGAGTATATGCTAGCGCCTGCACGTCAATTGATTCCTTACATATTATCTAGCTATTGATTCTAGGGAAGTATCTCTTAGAAAGTTATTGAATTAGTGAGCTCTTTAGTATATCTATGAACATTGGTGCTCTCTAAACTTTCTTTAGGACATATATTGCCTGGATGCTGATGGTGCTCTTTTTGATGCTGCTCTGCTTTCCGCTGTTGCAGCCTTTTCGAATTGTAAGTTCTCATTCGTTCTTATCCTTTAGTTCGCTTCATAGCTCTACTAAAACTCCTTAGACTAAACCCATTATCTAAGCTAAAACTGGAAGTTCGATATTTGAAGTTATCAAAGAAGAGTAAGCCTTAGATCAACTTTTAATTTTTAACCCATATGACATTATATATCTGTAGAAAAGCAGCCCGAATCCTAACTTTAACTGAGTCATACCAAAGTTATATTCGTCCCCGCACAATACCAGTTTATATTCAAACCAATTCTTTCTCTGATGCATAAGAGATCTTTATATTTCAGTGCAAATTCCGGTTGTTGCTCTGAATGACAATGGAAGAATAGTTGCCATCAATGGAGGAAAAGATCAAGACAATGCTTCAATCATCGAGAAAGAAGCAGTGAACAAGGAGAAGAGAAAACTAACGCTTAAGAACATCCCTTTCTCTTTAACTTGTATACTCCACAAGAACTACATCTTAGCAGATCCAACAACCGAAGAAGAATCAATCATGGACACTGTAGTGACTGTTGTTTTAGATTCCTCGGATCAAATGGTTTCTTTCTACAAATCAGGAGGAACCGTTCTCGCCTATTCATCAGCCATCAAGGTGAGAGTTTCCAGCTTTCTCTTATGTTAATACATCATTTGATTTGCACCGCTTTTCTTTCTAATAATGTTGCCTTGTGGAATTTGCTTTGCGTAGAGCTGTGTTGAGTTAGCAAGGAAGAGAGCAAAGGAGCTTAAGCAAATTTTGGGGGAGATGGATATTGACTAATTTATCAGATGGAGTGTGAACTATTCCATAACATTGTTGGAATTTTGTGTTACATATTTTAATCTGACCACCAAATACCCATTTGGTGCCAAAGGAAGAATCTGTTCACCATTTTTGTTTCATTGTGTTACGGTTTTGTTGATTTAGTGTTAGTGTAAGTGTGCAATTATTTTGATCTCCATTTCAAATGAACCGAAATATGCGTTTTAAAAACGCTCAAACGAAAAGCAATTATATGTTGTCTCTCACGTTTTTATATTACTACTAAAGTAATACTCCCAAAAAAATAGTTGCCGAAGAAAAAAAAGAATAAAAAGAAAACTAAAAGAAACCTCCTGAATCAATCAGAGGCTTTTGAGTTCTGATCTGTTACCGTTAAAGTGTAATTATCGTAGTTTAATGATTCCGTTTGAATCCTCAACTCCGTTAATAATTATCCGTTTTCCTTTAGTGAAAAAAAAAAAAAAAAGATACACACAGACCTCTCTCTCTCTCTCTCTCTCTCTTTCTCTGTTCATCTTTTCATCGACAGTGGAAGAGATCAAGTGAATTCAAAACTCTCAGATCTGGAAATTGAGCTTCTTAGATCTATGATTTGTCAAATCTGTTGATCCATTTTGTCGCTCAAATCTTCCCGGATCTGATTTTCATCACCTTCGTATCCATCGGGGGTGGATACAACAATCATGAATCCCTTCTCTTCCGGCACGCGTCTCAGGTTAGGAATCACTTTGCTCCGATCTCTAACTAGTAATCTGATTTTTTCTTTTGTGACTCTGCAGATACTTCTTATTCTTGCGTTTTCTAGTTTCTAAATCCGTAATGTAGCTTGATTCTTTAAGTTTTGTTGGGAAATCTCTATTTGATGGCAACTTCAATTTGAAATGTGAAGTTTATTGGAGTATGTATTGATGGATTCTGGAATGCAGTTCATTTTTTTGTTAGTGAGATTTGGCATGTTGGTGCATTTGATCAACTCATCATAGTTTTGATTATAGAAGTGTATGCTTCATTTTCAAGTAAAATCGTGGAAATTGAGACTGGAGATGTATGAAGACATATCTTTTGACAAGGTTTTATGAATATGATAAAAGAGTAATACAGGGCATTGAGTGAAACTTAAGAATGGTGAAGAATATGTAGATTAGACGCCAAAAAGAGTTGTTTTTCCGCAAATTTTTAAGAAGAATATGTTTTGACATTGGTTTTGGTGGTGTCATCTTTATGGAACGTACATATTTCAATATTTGTATATGATTGTATTTCCTTTTGTATTCCGTATCTGTTGAGACCTGTTACAAAGCTCAGTCTTTATCCTAGGTGACTCAAGGTAGCTTGTGCTAGTGTTACAGTTATAAGGTTTACTTTGCTTCGATTCTTTATGAATTGACCATATGTATATACAAATGCATTCATTATTTATTGACATTTTATGTTGCAGCGACATGATTCGGGCTATACGCGCAAGTAAAACCGCTGCTGAGGAACGTGCTGTTGTAAGGAAAGAATGTGCTGCTATTCGTGCTTCTATAAATCAAAATGACCAGGACTACAGACACCGGGATCTAGCAAAGCTCATGTTCATTCACATGCTTGGTTATCCCACTCATTTTGGGCAGATGGAATGCCTGAAGTTAATTGCTTCTCCTGGGTTTCCAGAGAAGAGGATTGGTTATCTAGGATTAATGTTGCTTCTTGATGAACGGCAAGAAGTACTAATGCTTGTCACCAACTCGCTGAAGCAGTATCCTTTTTGGTGTAAATTTTCGAATTTGATTCCCTAGTAGTATTAACATTTTGCTGGCTGCTTCGTACACAATTTTAAACTCTCCTCGTGAGAACTTGACTCACGTCTAGAGATCTGAATCACACAAACCAATACATTGTGGGGCTTGCTCTATGTGCTTTAGGAAATATTTGTTCAGCAGAAATGGCTCGTGATCTCGCCCCTGAAGTTGAAAGATTACTTCAGTTTCGTGATCCAAATATACGCAAGAAAGTGAGGGTTTTTCTCGTACTGTCATTGTACCCATTCAGATAACAGAACTTTAGAAGCTTGGTTAACATGCATGTTTTAACCAAATAAAGGCTGTAATTTAAGAGCTGTGTATTTTATTTTCATGAATCTTCACTTTACGTCTGTTATTTTTGTATCCATAAACTAATACAATATAATGACCTTTTCATTCATTAACTTTTTTCTTTGTTTAGGCAGCTCTTTGCGCCATAAGGATCATCAGAAAAGTTCCGGATCTTTCTGAGAACTTTATTAATCCTGGTGCTGCTTTACTCAAAGAAAAGCATCATGGTGTTCTCATTACGGGAGTTCACCTTTGCACAGAAATCTGTAACGTCAGTTCCGAAGCCCTTGAATATTTCCGGAAGGTAATCTGCTGATATCCTATCTATTTGGTTAAAAGAATATTAGGATGCCTTGTATGTTGTAGTGTGCACTCTTCTTTTTTCTTGGAGAATCTGAAAGTAGCTCTGCATCTGTTCATTAGACTTCTCTTTGTAACTCTTATCCTCCTACTGTCTCATGGTTTCATGATCCTTTTATCTGGAATCTATATCATCCCCATTTTTTATCTTTGGATTCATGATTTTCCTGGGACTCTTGCACAAGTTTTGCTTATATGCTGAACTGATTTGAGTGTTTTCAATCTTTGTTCTTCTTGTCATGATGGAAATTAGCGGTTTCCTTATCTGATTGACAGAAATGCACAGAGGGCTTGGTTAAAACCTTGAGAGATATTGCAAACAGTCCATATTCACCTGAGTATGATGTTGCTGGAATTATGGATCCATTTCTTCACATCAGATTGCTCAAACTGTTGCGTGTTTTGGGCCAAGGGGATGCAGATGCCAGTGACTGTATGAATGATATACTTGCTCAGGTTTGTTTGTACTTAGTCTGTCTAGCTTTTTCTCAAGGCTTATGCTGCCCTGAGTGACCTGGTTTTTCATGTTCCACTATCTTTGTGATCCTTTATTTGTTTTCCAAAAGCTTATCTTCTGTTATTTTCATATTGTTTTGCTCTTTCTGTTTTTCCAAAATTAATAAAATAATTTCACAAGAACTACATCTCAAACAATGATAACAAAAGAAGCCTTTTTCTCACCTTTATGGGCTTTGCTACAAGGACCTTTGTTACATTTGCTTTGAAATAACTTTTGATCTATAGCAGTCGGGATCATAATCAGATAATCGTTTTGATTCCCAACTTGATTTTAATGTCTTAGGTGGCATCAAAAACCGAGTCAAACAAAAATGCAGGCAATGCTATCCTATATGAATGCGTTCAAACGATAATGAGCATCGAAGAAAATGGTGGCTTAAGAGTCCTTGCAATCAATATCTTGGGAAAATTCTTGTCCAACCGAGATAATAACATCAGGTTTTTATCGAGTACCACCATTATTTGAGTTTTTTGTAACCTTATCTCTTGACATCTTACTATTCATCTGCAGTAATCATCCAATTTTTGTTTGCTATAATGCTGATAAAAGTTGTTGTTTCACTCGAATATGTCTAGTTTTCCGTGATTCTTTTTTTTCTCTACTTGAGGAGTAGCTTTTATAAAGATAAAATAAACCAAACCTGAGATGTTTTGACAGTTTTTTGTATGGATGGAACTATTGTATGTTGAAGACATTTTGTGGCAATTGATAACACACTTCACCTGATGCCTTTCTTGTCTCTCCATTGACCACCTTCCAAAAAATATAAACCTTAGCTTTGGTTTCTCAGATATGTAGCATTAAACATGCTGATGAGAGCCTTAACTGTTGATTCCCAAGCGGTTCAGAGACACAGAGCTACAATCCTGGAGTGTGTTAAGGTATTTTATATAGTGTTACACTTTCTTTGTTGGGTGTATCTTATTGACTTACCAGACGATTTTAAGTCCACTGTTTTTACTGGTTACAGAATGCAATTTATGCCTCTGAGCTATAACATGCTTCCCAGCTTGGTGTTTTAGTATAGTTACTGAATCTATTTTCTTACATGTAACCATCCAATTCTGTTTAGGTAGACTGAGATCACTCTTTATAATGGAAAGTGTTCTTTAATATCTTCTGGTTTAGGATTCAGATGCTTCAATTCAGAAAAGGGCACTTGAACTTATTTACCTTCTGGTGAATGAGAATAACGTGAAGCCACTAACAAAGGAGCTTATAGAATATTTGGAAGTAAGCGAACAAGATTTTAAGGAAGATCTTACTGCAAAAATATGCTCCATTGTTGAAAAGTAAGTTGCACAACTTTTCAGCCAGCATGTACTGAGATTTCATTCATCTGGTAGATGGTAACTGAATATTTTAATTTTTAACAAAGATGTGAGTCAAGCTAAATCAAAAGTAATCCCTAAATTTTATCAGAATGCTGGCCTGGATGATTGATGTCGATGACCTGATTGTATTTCCTTTCTGACTAGGTTTGCGCCAGAGAAAATCTGGTACATTGATCAAATGCTAAAGGTTCTATCTGAGGTATAATTTTAACCCAGGTTGTTAGATTACATTTTCCATACTTTTATCAGTATCAATGGACATGCAGGCTTCTTTAACTAAAAACAAACTTTTTATTTCATATGAAGATAAGTAGATCTTAATTTGAGACTTCTGATCTTGATTAATTTGAGACATGCAGGCTGGAACTTATGTGAAAGAGGATGTATGGCACGCACTGATTGTTGTAATAACAAATGCCCCTGATCTCCATGGGTACACTGTCAGGGCTTTGTACAGAGCATTATATACATCTTGTGAACAGGTTAGATGGCTTTTTCCTTTGGTCAGACATTTCCTAAATTGTAATATCTTGTAGGAGTAAGAGGATCATTTGTGATATTTGGTGCAGGAAACTCTTGTGCGGGTTGCAATATGGTGCATAGGAGAATATGCTGATCTGTTGGTTAACAATGCTGGAATGCTTGACTTAGAAGATCCAATAACGGTGAGTACTATCATCCTGCACTAAGGGCTTATTGTTGTGACTGATACTGGAGGAGGAGTTACAGGATCTCTTTCTTGATTTTATTTTTTGTCTTGTAACATTTTTGTGCTTCACTGATTTGCTTGGGGACCCTCACACCCTAGAAAATTAACTCTACATTTAGTAGATTTTCTGCGCTGTCTAGTTCTCTTGTTGATAAAAAGAAAATGGTTTCAGTTGTTATTGTCTGTGTCTTATGCGGGTTTTTATTCCTTACTATTTGATTGCTCATTCAAATAGATTCATTACTGAACTTTTCTGCCTGCGACTTTTTGAATGATTACATGCTAAAGATATATTGTTCAATGTAAATATTAGAAGGATAGATATTAATTTGGGTTCTCAAGCTTCTGTAATCAGGTAACAGAATCAGATGCAGTGGATATTATCGAGACTGCTATTAAGCATCATACATCGGATGTCACAACTAAGGCAATGTCACTCATTGCTCTGTTAAAGATCTCATCTCGTTTTCCTTCTTGTTCAGAGTATGCCAACTCCTACCTAGCTTTATTATGTCTACACAGTTGATTCTAGAGATTCTGGTTATTAGGGTATAATTATGCATGAACTCCTTTCACGTCCCTGTAAATTTTATTTTTTATAAATAGGTTGCAATTAAATTTAGTCAATGATACTTCTCACCAGTGATAGGCTTGTTGTATTTGCTTACAGGAGGGTTAAACGTATTATAGGACAGGACAAAGGTAGCTTTGTCTTAGAATTGCAACAAAGATCTATGGAGTTCACTTCAGTTATTCAAAAGCATCAGAATATAAGGTAATTCTTTCGCTGATACTGAACATATCTGTTCTCATCAATTTTGGATGAGAAGGTTCAATGGATCAATCTACTAAATTAGTCAGCACAATCTATCTAAATATATACAGGTCTTCCCTGGTTGAAAGAATGCCGGTCCTTGATGAGGCAACATTTAGTGGAAGGAGAGCTGGTTCTTTACCTGCAGCTGTGTCAACTTCTGGAAAATCTCCGCTTAGTATTCCGAACGGTGTTGCTAAAGCTGCTGCAGCTCCTCTTGTAGATTTACTCGACCTGAGTTCTGATGATACTCCTGCACCTACCTCCTCCGGAGCCAACTTTCTTCAAGATCTTCTTGGTGTTGATTTAACGCAGCCTTCAGCACAACCTGGTTAGATTTCCAAACTTATCTCCACTCCACCATTTGGAACAATAAAATAACTTATCGCAGCTGTCTAGTCAGAGATCTGGTATTACAACTGATACTGATAACCATCTGTATAGCATTATCTTCTTGGAGTCTTACTTGGATCATAATTCATATATGTTACTTCAGCAGATAATGTTGTCTGGTCATGTTTCTTCAACTTGTTTGCTTCAGCTGCGGTATGGCCTGTCCTACTATGACCAGAAGAAAACTGTAAATTTTTGTGTAATTTAGATAAGTACATAGTGTTTCGTTTTGTAGAGAGTTTGGGATGTCAGTTGTGAAGTTGCATATCAATGTCTAAATTTTTGTGCCTGTTGTTTACCCCTGCGTCTATCAGTTTCAGGTCTGCAGCCATCGCAAGCTGGCTCGGATATTCTTTTGGATCTGTTGTCAGTCGGAACTCCTTCCCCTGTGCAAAATGGCTCGACGAATGGAGACTTGCTATCTATGCAAGATAACAATGCTCCAATAGCCTCCTTGGATACAATTTCATCAACTTCTCCCACTGCGCCTTCTTCGATGATGGATTTATTGGATGGATTTGGTCCCGCCCCACCAAAGAGCGGTAAAGATATGATGTTAAGCATTGAAAAGTTACTTTGCACAATTTTACCTCAATTTTCATTTTTTCAAAATGTGATGTTGGCATCTCTTTTCTTTGCAGAGGACAAGAGTCCAGCATATCCTTCCATTGTTGCATTCGAAAGCAGCTCCTTGAAGATTGAGTTCAACTTCACAAAGCAACCAGAAAACCCTCAAACGACAGATATTGTGGCCAATTTCACAAATCTTTCTCCTAACGTGTACACAGATTTTCTTTTCCAGGCTGCAGTTCCAAAGGTCAGGTCTCAAACTTGCTTCTTTTTTTTTTTTGTGTGTGTTATAAGCCTTTTGCTTAGAGAGCCGCCATGGGCTTGGGTTCTTGGCTAAAACGGTCCACATTTTCATGGCTATGATAAATTCTTTTTGGTCACCGGCTATGATAAATTCATGTGTTAGCAAAATTACTTAAGTTCACAACTTGGAACTGTTTGGATTAAGATTTGTGTTTGGATTTGTGTCTGTTTGAAGTGTTTCCATGATATGTTTTCTTAGTTTGATCTGACATAAAAAAGATTCCGAAACGATCTGGTTTCAAAGTTTTGCTGAGGATGTTCTAATATATTCCTAATTTCTGGAATCGCACACATTGCAGTTTCTACAACTTCACCTGGAACCCGCTAGCAGCAACTCTCTTCCAGCCAACGGGAGCATCAAACAAACTATGAGAGTTACAAATAGCCTACAGGGAAAGGTATCATCCCTTTATTCCTCTTACCAGATTTATATAACATTTAGCACAACCCTCGATCTGTTGTGAAACCGAGACTGCCAAACTCACAGAATAATCGCTGTTCTTCACCGTTTCAGAAATCCATTGTGATGCGGATGAGGGTAGGTTACAAGATTAATGGCAAAGATGTTTTGGAGGAAGGACAAATCAACAATTTCCCACGTGGGTTATGAGAACTTTTCAGGTATTCCAAGATTCATATACATATTCCTAATTTTACATATAATCACTTCCCATAGACTGAACCAATTTCTTCATAGAACGTTTGTGTGTGTATTCGTTGGCCTTGTGTGAAATTTGGGGTTAAAGAGAGATGTCTTTTTGATGATAGTTTGACTTTGAGTTATGCGAATGTGTCTCGTCAAATGTTATTTTCCTCGCTGCTGCAATTCATCATTACTAATGGAACTTCTATTTTTAATATATATCTATATATATATATATATATTTTCATAGAATTTGGATGGTTTGTTTCTTTTTTGATGATTCTGTCGAAATTGGGAATCTAAGGATGAAGTCTTGTTACCTTTTCTCATTATGTACCCATAATTTTTGTTACGTGCTCTACTGTAGATTTTAGATATAAAGACTGGAGTTTTGAATGAAATATGTGTTGAGTTTATACGTTCATTACCCTACGATTTGATGTTGTTGTAGTTTTACTTTAATTAGTGGATTTGTCACGTTGGTGGAGATTATGGATTCAAGTAGTTAAGAGTCTTAAAATGAAAAATACTCTCTCTTTCCACAAAAATTGATTTTATGGGGTTTTCACACATCTTAAAAACTATTTACTAATAATTTTTTAAAAATTATTTTTTATTTATTTCATTAATGTTTAAAACCCAATAAAAAATAAGTTATGATTAAAGTTTCCAATGAAACTACATTTTTCAAAAAAAAAAATTATGTTTTCAAAAAAAATGTATTAATAGAGTTTATGAAATCAACCGTCAACTACAAGTAAAGCTAAAAACAAAGGTGGTTGGGCACGAAACGAGTCACGACCGGTGGATGTAACATTTAAATGGTATATAGACAATTTAGACGATTTAGGTATTTAAATTTAAAATAGTATATATCTTATTATATGAAGGAGAGTTTTTAAAGTTATTAACTCAAAAAATAGCGACACGTGTCAAGGTTGAAAAATGTTAAAAATTATTATAAGGAAACTAACTATACAAAAATAATTAACTATCATTATTCGGAAAATAGAAATTCTATAAAGAAAATATACAAATTAGTATTTCTTTAAAAAATAAACTTGCAAAATTAATAAAATTTTTAATTCTAAAGGAAAATGAATTGTAAATATTGAACTCTATAGAAACAAAAAGAAAATTTCTAATTCTAAAAGAAAAAAATTGTAAATATTGAACTCTATATAAAAAAATAAATAGTCTCACATTTTCTCAACATAACATTTTCTTCAAAATCACCTTCATACATTCAACTTCATTTATTTAGTAAAACATCTTTTTATTTTATTTTATTTTTAAAACTTATTTTAATTTAATATTATGAGCTTGTTGTAAAATCTTTTTATTTAGATTATAGTCATAATCTAATTATATATTATGTACTCTAATATAATAATAACGAAATAACATGATATTACATGATAAAAACCATAGTTACATCTTGAAAAAAAAAAAAAACGATTCTATTTGGTTGATTACGAAACAAAATTCCTTCATTTTGCATTTGCTTTGTAATATCATACACTTTCTTCAACTTCTAATTCTATTTCTTAAAAATATTCTTAATCAGTATAATAACTGAAAATGGAAAAGTTTGAAAAATTAGATGGACAAAAATTTTAATTTTAAAACAAAAAATTATGTGACAGATAGGGCCTCCTATATTGTTTTTGCTCTACTATTTAGTTGTGTTTACATGCCGTCCATAATGGGATGCTATTTTAATTAGCCGCCTAGCTTACAGTTATTATAACATAAGACAATGTACTGCAAGCATTAGATTAGTTTTCTGGTTTATTTTATGAACATATTCATCTAGCTAATAGCAATTTCATTTTCAACACTTATTGTAGCTATATATAGCTAAACAAAACAAAATAAAAGAAGTCCTTGATACCTTACAAAAATTTGTGGATTATATTTATATCTTTGATACCTTAAAGCAGATTAGTCTATCCAGAATTTTAGTCCAGTGATTTCTCTGAAATTAATGGGTGTGAATGTAAAAAAATTTTATCTATATATTTGTTCATTTCTTAATTAATCGGCATACCATTTTCTCAAGTATTGGTGATAATTATAATATATATATAAGAGAATAATTTCTTGACCAAATGAATTAAGTATGTATACATAGGGTGATGAAATAAAGAAGAAAAACTCGGTTATAGTCTAAATAAGGAGAACATTAGAAATTCCATTCCAAAATAAGATTATATGTTTTACAGATTATTTTCTTACTAATTTTTTCATAATAACTTATACGTGATATTTTGTTCAAGACATGGAATCTGTAACATTTTATCACAAGTACCGTCAAAACAACGTACTATGTCACTATGTCAGAAACAAAACATACATACTGTTACAATACCAATATTATTAAAACATATATATATAATATTTATTTTTTTGCCAACTAAGAGAAAAATAAAATCTAAGAATTGAAAATGTCAGACTAGGAAAATTCTCAGTACAATTTATACTTAATTGTACGAAAAGAGAGAAAGAGAGAGCTCAATAATCCTCACTAAGAAACCCACCTATCTTATTCTCTCTATCGTAATTATTATTGTTGCAATTATTGCTATAGTTATATATATCATTATTACCATTGTAATTATTATGATTATGATTATTACTACCCTCACCAACCAAATCATTACGTTCAACCCTAAACGAATCGTTGTGATCTTCTTGACTCATTTCTTCTTTAGCACTGTGGTGATACGGGAAGTATCCTGGCTGCGTCGCCGGAGGTACAACCGATGGAAGCTTAGAGAGAAGCGCCTCGAGGCTACTCATCGACGGCGTTATCTTCATTGAAAGAGGTAGAGGTGGCGCAGCAGCTCCTACCGCTTGTGGCTGGTTGTGATGGCCCATCAAGAAGCGATGGTTGTGGTCAGAATGGTAAAGCTGGTGCTGATCAGGCTGCTGCTGGTGGGAAGGAGCCACTCCGGGGAAGTGCCATGTGTCAGATGGAGAAGCGTTGATGTAAGGGTAACCAGAAGAAGAAGGATGAGGAAGAAGAACTCCAGGGATGCTCTCAATATAGCTCAGCTTTTTTCTTAGCATCACAACATAGCTTAAATCCTCTATCACCTTTATTAGAAACATTTTAATATGTAAATATATCATATTATATATAGTGTATTACATAGAGAGAGAGAGAGCGAGAGAGTGAGAAACCTTGTGAACAGCTCCTAACTGGACAACACCTTCTCGAACAGAAATCAAGGCAATGGTCTGCAAGACATTTTCATTTTCATGTAATTATATATAAGATAAAAACTTTACTATGACGATGCATATATGTAGAAGTAAAAAAAAAAAAAAAAGAGTTGGAGAAACATACTTTGATACCAGACTGAAACTGAGCTTCCCATGTCCTAGGGTACTGCACAAATACAAAAATTTCAACTAGTGTTAGTGAATAGAAATGCTCATACATACGTGTGTGTGTGTCTAAATTTCACAAATATTGATACGTTTTCTTTCTTCTAAAACGGTAATAGCATGCACGGGTGTATAGGTAGGTATATGCATATGCTTACTGAGTCAGCAGAATTGTGCCAAGCAGATAAAAAGTTAATCTCTTGGTCATTAGGTTCTTTGTAAATCCACTTGTGACTGTGATCTGCAGCTACTTTTCCTATCAACCTGCACAAAATTTAATAACACTTCAATCATTAGAGTACTACTAAATTAATTAACAAGTAATACTTTATTTAGTTGACAATGATTAATTTAATTACACCCTTTGCCAAAAAAAAATGATTAAATACTCCTCTCTTATCAACAGTATGGATCATATAATTATAACCTATGAATTGAGAAAAAGAGGTACTTTGACTCATAACTTTCTAAAACCACTTTGTTTACATATACATACATATAGATAGAACATTTGAGTAAGAAAATAGGTGTTGTAATAGTATGGACTTCGGTCCAAATGTTAACAAAAAAAGTGAAACCCAAAAGAGAGAAAGTACTATATAAGAAAACGAAATTTTTTTGGAAAAAGATTATACACTTCCTTGTGTACAAATTTTTTTAACTTGTGGTGAAAAAATGTGTATACTAATTATCCTCACATACCCTTCTCCATAATTGTAGATTTCATGAGACATCTTGAAGAACAACTCAGGTTGAAGCCCTTGATATTGTTGAAAATCATTACTTCCATAAGCGGCCGAGCCGCCACCGCTACACTCACCGGAGCTCATTTCCCCAGCAGAAGCTGCAAAGTTGCAAAACCCATCTTCCCAAACCAAGATCCTGACAATAATTAATATTATTAACCAAGAAATCTTTACATATACATATAAGTTTGTATGGATGGTTTTAAGTTTACCAGTTTCTTCTGTTTCCTCTCGATCTATCATAAGCTCCTTGAACATCCCATCTACTTGCAAACAAAACAACAAATGATCATCACATATTTATCATTTGAACAAAGATTAAATATAATATATACCCCAAACAAAATTCAAAGAATAATATATTACATGATTAATTACCGAAGCACAGAAAAGAAAAAGAAGAACACGAAACTCGAAATCTTTTCTTAAAGAAAACCAAAAATTTTATACTTCTTATATATATATATATATATATATATATATGATTATACGTTTGATTTTGATTATAAGCTTACTTGGGAGGAGGATAGTTTCTGGGCAAGATCCTCCAAAAGACAGCATAAACCCATTGAGAATTCTCATGGATGCATAAGCTTCTTAGTGTGTGTTGAAGAAGATGAGTCACTGCTAATGGATTTAGATGTTCTTCCATTTATTCTTAATCTACAAAAGCTTAATTAATATATATATATATATATTTTTGTTCTTTTCTCTTTTTTTTTTTTGGGTTGGGGTTCTCTGTGTAAAGACTTTCTTTAGATAGAAGAAGGTAGAAAACCCTCACTATCTATCCTCCTTTATATAACAAGCTTATATAGATCCACCTTATAAAGCATCTTTTTTTTTTTCATATTTTATTATATTAAATTTGGATGAAGATAAGAAATTAAATTCTTTACCTCTTTGGCTTTTCCTCGTGTTTAGCCATTTACCTAACCTTACTTTATTCTTGTTTTATTTACTTTTACTCTCTCTTTTCTTTCCAAGTACGTAAAAAAATTTCATAATTTTGTGACGCATGAAAAAATGTAAGTAGACATGAACCTTACTTTTTTTTTTTTTTAACCAAAGACCTGAACCGTACTTATTATTTAATTGTTATAAGTTGATTTTTAACTTCTTGTAGTTCATATCCAAATTGTAGCGGTTAAGCGGCTACTGATCAACCTCGCAATGTGTGAAATATTATTTAAGTGTGGAATTTTGTTCTGTCTGTAATCGCTTTAATTATGTTAAGGTTTTCCTCTAATGAGTTAATATTAAAATAATATAATTAAGAACATTTTTCAGTTTTGATATAAATATGTTTGTGCATGTATGTACCAATGAAATCAATAGGAAAATATGTTCAATATAGTATGGGTAGAGACATCAATACATGTTGTGTTATCCATCTCCTCATCGTCATATATGATGTATCCTATCCAAAATCAAATTACGTACGCCAGATTTTTGGATTGGCACATCCATTTAACAATTCAGCTACACAATCTCTTAAGTTGAATATACAACAAATCTATTGATAGTCTGGACCAGATCATATACCAAGAATACCAAATTTTGTAAGTTATATATGACTATGTCAACCTTTAATTCTGACTACAATGTCAAGATACCATATTCATCATTATTGGGTTTTACACTAAATGAGAAACTGTCTATTTACCTGAAAATCATATCTAAGTTAATGAATACTACTTTTTTTAAATAAGTTTTTATTTTTCTGACAAAACACTGCCAAATTGATTTAATTTCAAATCCTATGAAATAAACTTTGGGGTTTCCCTTTTCCTTTTACCAACACATTCATTTATTTTCAGTTCAGTGGTCAGTTAACGAAAACTGTACCTCTTTTTTTGATTCTTTTGTACATGTGTTTTTATTTCTTTCTCTCACTTCTATTCTTCTTTTTTCTTATCCTCTTCAAAAAAAACTTAAATTCAATCATCAACACATAACATATATTTTCATCCGTTCCACAAAAACTATTTTTTTGAGATTTTCACACATATTAAAAACATTTATTAATAACTTTTTAAAAATTATTTTTTACTTTATAATACTTAAAACCTAATATAAAATAAGTTATGATTAAAGTTTTCAATAAAAATATATTTTTATATTTTTTTTAAAAAATCATGTTTTCAAAAAAATATATTAATTAAAGTGTATGAAATCAATTTTGTGAAACAAAATAAAAATTTAGAAAATCAATCTTCGAAACGAAAATAGTATATAATTTTGTTAGTTAACTAAAAACATTTTTTTTTTCTTCATTCATTAACATGTATATATATGCTTCTGCATACAATGTAAGAAACCATGATTTTAAATGTACGAGTTCGGAAAAGAAAATTGTGGTTACATGCACGAGAGTTGATAATATACTTCAATATATCAAATATATTTCGATAACTATTACTTGCACAAAAGTCAAAATATACATACATGTATAGTATGTATGGATTCATGCACATGCCATGGTCTTATAGGAATCAAAATCTCATTGATAATGCTAGGGATTTAATCAACGACATTATATCACCAAAATCAGAAAACACATGATATTTAAGTCAAATCAAAATCCAAATCATTTACCTAGGAATTTAAGAAGACATCTCTATATAAGGAGATGTTACGTTTGTGAAAATTATATTTAAAGGACCCCACAGTTTGCGGTAGAGAGGCGTAGAGCTAATTCTAATGTGTCACATGGATCCTTATGATAGTTTTGACGAATTAAATGATACGTTTTTGGACAAGGATATAGAGACATATATTCGAAGTTTATATATCCTTTTTTTAACAGCTACTTGAGCATATTTTATTAATTTATAAAAATTTAGTCCAATGATTATTCTCTTATGTTGGTCAAAGCTAGTCTACGAATTGATTTTTTTACTGTTTTATCATCTGCAATATCAATTTTTCCCGTGAGGTCTCAATGATGTTATTTTCGACTTTAAATTCACCTTCAACGACGTTGGAGAATGAGGCTAATGGGAATCGTTGGTGATTACTGATTATATATATATATATATATATATATATCAGTTTTTCATATCACTACGTGATGTCGCTATTTTTCTTTGATATTGATCAAATTTTTTATGGTTTTAAAAACTGAATTTAATAATTTTAAAAAATGGAATGTAATTAATCTAACAAACCAAGGTTTTAGTGTATTATGATTACTACGCGGAAGCTCTTTTCATGTATTTTTTTGATCATTTTGAATATCTGACTAACTAATCAAATTCAATAACTATTTTGTATCTTTATTTAAGCTAAGTATTCATTCAAACAAAATTAACATCTTCTTACTATATAAGACTCATGGATATTTTGTTGTTCAAATCTCCATTCTGGATGGCAAGCATTCTTGTACATATAGATCATAACAAATAACAATCAGTCCTTAGTATTATATCTAATATGGGTTCATGTGTAAGGTTCTTAAGAGTTTAAAAGGTCTTCAAGACATTATGAAAAGTAGAAGTTAAGAAACATTAATAAGCTGATTATTCATGTAAATCTTGGTTTTCAAGATCAGATCTACAAAATCCATACTAATGTGAGTGGTTACACAATGTGGAATGAGTTTTTAAAAAAATCTTGAAATCCATACCAATAGACTTTGTTATAAGAGAAAATTACAAAAATTACTGTTTAACAAAAATTTTGATAACTGATAATTCTAAACAATAAATTGTTGAAAAATAAAAACTAAAAGGACATATCCTTAATTAGTGTGGTAATTTATTTTGTTTAATTTGTATTATTTATAGTAGCATAAATATGTTAAATTTTCTAGCCCATCCATGCAGACTTTGATTTATAAAAAAATATTAGATAATTTAACATAACAACTAAGCTTGCTTTGAAACAATTTCCCTCCCCATATCATTTGTTCAATAGAGCAAGTTTTAAATTATAACTAATCCTCGATGAATCATAGTGTGGGTACGTAGTCATAGATTGAAGCCAAAAATAAAAGTGCAGTGTACGTTGGAAAACTTTTATCATTTTGGTACGAAGATTGTGTGCCCACGTAGATAGGTTTAGGGACTAGATGTAGAAATAATAATAGATGCTTCATTTAATTGATCATACATCTCTCTCTATACGGATAGAAATAACCAATTAAAAAATATGGAAATGGAAAGAATAATAAAAAAAAAAAATGGAAATAGATTGGAGGAAAAAGACATGATGACTAAAAGGAGCTTTCAGTGCTTTCAATTCAGCTCTGAGGCTGACACTAAGAAAGTGTTTTTGGGCAGACCATTATGCTCTTGTCTTTGACCATTCTTCCTACCTTCTCTCCTTTTCTTTTTCATTTAACTACTCTAATTATGTATACATATTTTGGTTCTACTTCTCATAATTTAGCTGCATATTTTGGTGTATAGATCTTGAAAAGAAAAAATGAATAAAAATATAATTTCGAATATATTTCAACATGCCAACTCAATTATCAAGTGCTTGTAAAATTTGTAAAGATCAAAATACTCTACATTCTTTTTCTGTCATAATTTTGATAGCCCAAGTTTTAAGTTGATGCATGTCCGATAAGTTTTTTGATACTCAAGACATTTTTTTCATTGTTAACATTGAAATCATAAAGTATAGGGCATTTAACAACAAAAAAAAAAGTATAAGGGCACAAGATTTATGACTTACAATAACATACGGAAATGTTGAAAATATATTTACTCGCGGTGGTTAGATTTTATCTTACATAAATTGTTATCTAGCAAGCGAAATGTAAATATTTGTAAGTTATGCGGTCACATAAAAAAAATATGTTTGTTTGAATGTGGAGATTCGATTTTGTTAGATTTTTAGAGTATCTATAAGTTTGCTGATCCATCTTAAGAAACAATCGTTTTTTTATTTCTTAATTCATGTGAATATAATTATGTAATTTTTTCACATGCATCGTCTTTAATGTTCATAGGTCTAGCAATTTGTCCACACCTCTTAGATTTTCTAGATAGGGACAGACATTGCACTCTCTACTATCTCTCTAGCTTGGCTTCTTCCCCTGGCAACCCATATTTTTCATTTACATATATATATATATATATATATATACACACATACAGAGTTAGATTTTTATATATCTTTGTACAATTGTACATATATATATATATATATATAAATGCATTTATGCTTATTTTAAAAATATTTTCTGCGTTCTTGAATAATATATAATTGTAATATACTATTTAAAGTAGATTGTAGTGAATCCTAAGTTACAGTTGAAGCATATGATACCCAAGTATTTGGTAGTTGGTTTCTGATTTCATTTAGCATAGTTTGAGAATTTTTTAGGTAGATGACTCGGTGAGGTATATTTAATTATCTTTTAAGAAAAATTAGGATTCATGAGCAAGAAATCATTTAAGAAACCAACTTCAGAGAAAATGTATATCATTGAGACCTTTGCCTTATTGGGCAGCATAATATTTTCAAATTTTTTTTTCATATGTTACAACATCATTAGTGAAATTTGATATAATCATATTATATTTATATTTATATTTAATTATCTATATCACGATTACGATGAATTTCATACAAACATCTATTTTACGATGTAAAAATCTTCCGGACGGATGGTTTCATAAGTGTTAACGAACAAGAAACAATGCTATATATAAGTTAACAAAAAAAAAAAAACAATGCTATATATATATATTACTTTTTTTTTTTTTTGTGTGCGCGTTAATTTCTTGTTCTTAAGAAACAATTGTAATATTTCCGACACGGTAAGATGCCATAGCAGAACTAGGGACAAGCTCTGAACTAGATGAGGTAAGCACTTGAGTACTATAGAACTTTTCAATAGTGACACACGCAGATAGAGAACATATATATTACACTAAAGTCTAATTTTGTATAACCAATGAAAGAGCATTGGAGATAACTTGCGTAATAAGATGTGTAATTTGTTAACCAATGATTATATAATCATAAAATTGCGGATATTAAGTAAATCTCATAGATATTTTGATTTAATTTTACTATAATGATGATTAGTGTGTCAGATTTACCTACATGTAATATATATTATTATGATAAACAAATCCATTAACAACTCCACCACATGCATATCATTTCTTGCAACATTTGGGTCTCTTACCAATGATTCTTACATGCGTCATATCAACGATAGACTACATGTAATACTGACCACAACGAATGTCTTTGCCTACAACATTTTTCAATTTTTGATTAGCATTGCACCATTAATCTGTAAGAAAGTGCATTTTCTAGGAATATAACTTCATATGTGGTGTAAAATTTGTAAACCCTCGAAAATACATCTTTTCATTATATTTTTGTAGATTTACAATATTATTTTTGTAGAAGCATCTGTTCATTATATTTTTGTTTTCTTGTATATATATGATAGTGTGATTTTAAAATAATTTATTATGTGGATTTTAACATTATGTTAATGCTTTTACTATATATATGTAATGAAATCTTATATCAAACTAGATTAGGTCTTGCATATACGCGGAATTATAATTTAAATAAAAAGATTTTACAACAATTCTATAATATTAAATTAAATTAAGTTTTAAAAATAAAATAAAAGGAATACCAATAGAATGAAGTTAAATGTATGATGGTGATTTTGAAAAAAAAAAGTGTTTTGTTTATATAGAGTTCAATATTTACAATTATTTTTCCTTTTGAATTAAAAATTTTCTTTTTTTCTTTAAAGTTCAATATTTACAATTTTTTTCCTTTAAATTTTTTTTTTTTAAATTATGCAAGTTTATGTTTTTAAGAAATAGCTATTTTGTATAGTTAATTTTTTTATAATAATTTTTGAAATTTTTTCAACCTTAACACGTTTCGAAATTTTGAATTGATGGATATGACACGTGTCACGATCATTTGAGTTAGTAACTTTGAAAACTCTACTTTATATAATAAAATATCAACTAAATATTATAGTTTAATATAGTATATTCCATAATAAAATTTCTAGTACAACTCAACATGGTTTTTATGGTAAGTAACGTATGATTGTTTGGCTGTAGCTCTAGTAGGTTAAACAACATATAGGGCTTAAATGGTATATAGTTTTTTTTCCATGTTTTCACGTTTGAAAAATGGTTTTTTTTTTTCATGTTTTCACGTTTAAAAAATGATTCCGCTGAATACATATCATTCAAAAAAAAAAAATCTTTTTGAGTTATAAAACATGAAAAATAACAAGTGATTTTTTAATTTATCTCACACATTTTAAAATTATAACTAAACTTGATAAAATTTATTTACCTACTCTATAGTAGTTTTTGGGCGTCAAAAGAAAAGTCACTTATGTTCAGCTTAAAATTATTGTCGTTCAATTGATTCTGCTATTTTACAATTTAGATATTCCGCTATTTAGCTATTAATTTGACATATCAAACAAACTTATAACTTAGTTATGCCATAGTATATTAAAGATATAGGAACAGATCATCAATCACACAATTTTCGTATGTGTGAATTGGAAAGAAGCTCAAACTTTGTTTACATATTTACCGTTCGGAATCGGAAATATGGTAAAAAAATATATTTAAGATTTTGTTCATCAAGTAGATGATTCTTAAAAGCCAATGATCCCATGTTTTGTTTGAATTGGATCTACGATCTGGAGGATGATGATGATCGTTAAGGGGAAATGTCAATAACGGACCTCTCGCATCTTAACTTCTGAAATTAAAGTATTCTTATAGGTCATGCGAAATACTACATCCCTTTCATAAAGATTAATTTTCTAAATATTTAATTTTTCACAAAAATTGATTTTTATACTTTAATTAGTACATTTTCTTGAAAACATAATTAATTTTTTGAGAAATGTAGTTTCATTGAAAAATAAAATCATAACTTATTTTTCATTCGGGTTTAAGCCATAATAAAATAAAAGTTAGTTTAAAAAAAATTAATAGTAAACAAATTAAATATTGTATTAAATGTTTTTAATATATGTGAAAAATCCAAAAAAAATAATCTTTGTGGAGAAGAAATATCATTTTTCGTGGGATAAATTATTAGCAGTTTTGAGTTAGACTGCATGGAAATGGTCATGGTTTTGAAACATTTCAAACGAAAAACTTTAAAATAAGTGATCCCGAGATAAAAGTGATCTTCACCAAACAATAAACAAAAAATCTAGACATTGCCTAAGAGAATGACACAATCCTACCCCAAGGTACATTTGCCGACTTCTCTTGGATCAACTCCCAATTATGACGAGATAAAAAAAGTTGTTCTTGTACTCATCTTTTTTTTTCCATAAAAACATGCAATTTGGTTATGCATTATAGCATTTTCAGAAAAAAGTCAGGAATTAGCATTTTACGGATCTTTTCCACTAATTATCTGAAAATAACACAATGACATCTAAGCAAGTTCCAACTATTTTCCGCAACAACCTCTATAACTGATGCGTGTTTGCAGATATCCAACACCCATGTGTCTAAATCACTCGTTAGCTAAATAAGCCAACCCATATATGTCCAATTGTCCAGCCAAAGCAGAGTATCCACACCATTAATTATGAATATCTGAATGAAAGAGTGTGGTTGCAAAGTCACGTAATTTGAGATGTTTTCTTCATATCCATGAGCCCACTATACCATCTTAAACATCCCAAAATTTGTTTTCGAAGCAAATAACAATGTGTCTAAACACCCATAAGGACCCAAAGTAAGTAAATAACACCATATTAAATGGAGCGTAAATATTTAATATGATTCACACCTATTGTCCAAAAAACCCCCATGTTGAGATTTTGAGCCGATTTTGAGCTAACACTTTGAATCAAACTTGGAATAAACTTTAGCGAGAGAGAATAGAGTGCAGAAGGTAAAGAACACACACGAGTTAACGAGTTCGAGATTCTTTCACCGGAATCTCTACGTCTCGCCGGAGAAGTCTCCGGAAATCCACTAGAACACTTAAAAGTTTTTACAGATTCTCACTCGATCTCTCACCTCTCTTCTTGTTTCTTATCTCTATTTCACACTCTCTATCACTCGTCTTACTCCCCTCACCTTTAGAATACAATTACAACCCTTTTATACAAGCTCCAACGATCAACAGAAGCTAAAACAGAGTAACAACCTTCTGTTTGAGTTGTTGCAACGACTCTTAACCGAACCATGTGAGCTGCACGTGATTCGTTTCTTCAGAGGATGAGATAGAACCTTCTCCTCAGGCGAGAGTCTCTTGAATCCTCTCTCTGACCGAGAGTCTTCGATACACTTAGGCAAATCCGAAGTTAATCAGCTTCATTACTTACAAAACTCCACCTTGAAACTGATTTACTTCAACCCTTACTTCTTGTTCTAGTACCTGGATTCCCTTCTCCGGATCTTTGAGCTTTACCACTCAGTTGTCAGTAACCCGGAGCATCTCCAATGCTCCCTCTAACTTGGTTACTGGTAGTACTTTAGTGAATATATCAGCCGAATTGCACTCACTTGCAATCTTGACAATCTTAACCAAGCCAGCACTTATGATATCTCTTATATAGTGCAGCCTAATATCAATATGCTTGGTTCTCTCATGGTGGACTGAATTTTTAGCCAAGGCAATGGCACTCTGAGAATCACAGTGAACTTCCACACAATTTTGAGAGAATCCTAACTCCTCAGCCAAACCTTTCAACCAAGTAGCTTCTTTAACAGCTTCAGTCTATGCCATATACTCGGCTTCTGTTGTAGAAAGAGCCACAACCTTCTGCAGACGTGATTTCCAACTTATGGTGTTACCACCAACAGTGAATACAAAACCTGTTGTTGAACTCCTATTATCTAAGTCACTAGCATAATCAGAGTCACAATATCCTCTGATCAAGAAGTCATCCTGTTTTCTGTAGCATAACTTCTTTTTCTCAGTACCTCTCATGTATCTCAAGACCCACTTGGCAGCTTGCCAATGCTCATTTAGTGGCATACTCATAAAACGACTTATGACACTAACAGGATAGGCAAGATCAGGCCGAGTGCCTATCATAGAATACATAATACTTCCTATAGTATTAGAATATGGTACTAACTTCATTCTATCAATCTGACTTTCATATTCCTTCATCGTAGCAGGTCTGAGTTTGAAATGTACGCCCATAGGAGTTGACACAGGTTTAGACTGATCCATATCAAAAGTCTTGAGTACCTTCTTTACAAAACCTTCCTGTGACAGCGTTAGTAAACCTGCAGTACGGTTTCTAGTTATCTCCATACCCAAAATCTTCTTAGCCTCTCCTAAATCATTCATTTCAAACTCACCACTTAGCAGTTTCTTCAATTCTTCAACCTGAACCTTACTAACAGAAGCTATAAGCATGTCATCGACATATAGCAGTAGGTACACATATGATCCATCATCACACAGCTTCAGATAAACACAACTGTCATAAGCACTTCTCTTGTACCCAATTCCTTTCATAAACTCATCAAACCTTAAGTTCCATTGCCTAGGTGATTGCTTAAGACCATACAGAGATCTCTTAAGAAGACATACCGTATTTGGATACTTCTTGTCTACAAAACCTTCTGGCTGAGCCATGATTATCTCTTCATCCAGAAAGCCATGTAAGAAGGCTGTTTTTACATCCATCTGCTGTAGCTCCATATCAAACTGAACCACCATTGATAACAAGTATCTAATTGATACATGTTTAACCACAGGTGAAAAAATATATGTGTAGTCAGTTCCTTCTTTTTGAGTAAAGCCCTTTGCAACTAGTCTGGCTTTGAACCTAGGAGCTTCTACTCCAGGTATTCCTGCTTTCCTGGTATACACCCACTTAGAACCTATGAGTTTTAAATGTTCTGGTTTGTCTATCAGATCCCATGTGTGATTTTTCTTCATTGATACCATCTCATCCTCCATAGCATTATTCCATTCATCCCAGTCTGAATCAATCAGAGCCTCTTGATAAGTTTTAGGCTCAACTTTCTCACCATCTTCAGTATAGTAAGCAAATCCGACTAAATTTGATTCACTGTACTTCTGGTTTGCTTTCACTATTCTCTTAGCCCTATCTCTTATCAACTGATAGTCACTCAAGTCTTCAGTCTCATCTTCTTCAGAGTTTGCATCCTGAATGGCTTCCTGAGGCACATTCTGTCTTGAACTTTGAGTTGAAGTATTTCTTACTTCATACTGATTTGGAGTAGCTCCACCTTGAGGATCACTACTTGTGTCACTCTCGTTACCTTCAGGTTTCTGAGAATTACTTCTGAAATCCTCCAGATCTAGTTCAATCACTTCTGAATTTGAAACTTTGTCCAAGTCTTTATACATCACATCTTCCCTGAAAATCACATTCCTGCTTATAACACACTTAGATTCATCCAAAAGCCATACCTTGTATCCTTTAACTCCTTCTGGATAGCTGGTAAATACTCCCTTTTTAGCCCTGGGGTTTAACTTTCCCTGATCTGAGTGAACATAGGCTAGGCAACCAAATCTCTTTAATCCATTTAAGTCTGGTACAGTTGATGTCCATCTTTCTTCTGGTAGATCAAAATCAATAGCTGTAGAAGGAGACCTATTGATCAAATACACTGCTGTAGATGCTGCTTCAGCCCAGAACCTCTTCTCCATACCACTCTCACTCAGCATGCTCATTACCTTGTCCATTATAGTTATGTTCAATCTTTCAGCTATACCATTATACTGTGGTGTATAGGCACACGTCTTGTGCCTTACAATGCCTTCTTCTCTGCAGAACTTTTCAAAGTAATGATTGCAGTATTCTAATCCATTGTCAGTTCTTAGTTTCTTAACCTTTCTCTCAGACTGGTTTTCTACCATCTTTTTCCATTCCACAAATTTCTCAAATGCCTCATCTTTCTTTTTCAGAAAATAAATCCACACCTTCCGAGAAAAATAATCTACAAACGAGATAAAGTACTGACAGTTTCAGAGAGATGAAGGGTTGTGTGGAGAACCCCATAAATCTGAATGAACATATCCTAACTTGTCTTTGGTAACATGCTGAGCTGGTGCAAAACTCACCCTATGAGCTTTCCCAAACACACAGTCTTCACAAAATTGTAGATCTTTAATAACTTCCTTTTGTAAGCATCCCTTCTTGACTAGAATATCAAGTCCCTTCTGACTCATATGGCCTAATCTGCTGTGCCATAGAGCAGTCTCATCTTTAAGAGCTTCAGAGGAATTTGACTCACCTGTATCTGACTCACCCTGCAAGATATACAATGTCTCTCTTTTCTGACCCCTTAAAACTGTTGAACATCCTTTAACTACCTTAAGGATTCCATCTTGTGATTTGAACCAGCAACCTTTATTTTCTAAGGTTCCTAAAGATATCAGATTCCTTGATATTGTTGGCATATACCTCACATCTGTCAAAACTACTTGAGTACCATCTGAGTTTCTGATCCTGATACTTCCAATCCCCTTCACCTGAGATAGTGTATCATTCTCCATCTTCACATACCCAGAGTTGACCTCTTTGAATTCACAAAACCAATCTCTTCTTGGTGTCATGTGAAAAGAACAACCTGTATCAAGAACCCATTCTTCTGTTGTACCTCCTGTCACTACCAAATTTTCTGCTTCAACCATCAGTACCATTGCTAGATCTCTTTCTGCTCCTGATTTAGCTAGACTTGACTCACCCTTGTCTGAACCTACTCGTTTTCCTTTGTTTCTTTCTTGCCATTTATAACACTGCTTCTTAAAATGACCTTCCTTCCCACAAATCCAGCAAACTCTTTTACCTTCTCTAGACTTGGATCTGGACCTATGTTTGCCTTTATGTGACTGATTTGAGTTATGATTCTCAGATCTTCCTCTAACAAAATATCCTTCAGCAACAGATCTTCCATTCTGATTAATTTCTCTTTCTTTATCCCTAGCAGCTACCATCACATCATCAAGACGTAGCCGTTCTCTCTGTTGCTATACTTAAGAGTATCTACTAGATTTTCATACCTTGGTGGAAGTGAACTCAGTAACAGGATGGCCTGTACTTCATCTGGAACTTCAATCTGAAGATGATTCAGATCTGCAACAATCTTTAAGAAGTCATCAATGTTATCATCGATCTTCTTGCTTTCTTGCATCTTTAAGTTGTAGAAATTCAACTGAGTGTAGACTCGGTGTGGCAAAGATCGAATCATGAATAATCGATCTAAAGTACTCCAAGCTTCTGCAGCTGTCTCACACAGCTCAATCTTTCTAAGTACCTTGTCAGCCACATTCAGAAATATAAGATGCTTTGCTTTGTCACAGCGTTCTAACCTTGCTTCTTGTTCATCGTCCAGCTTCTTCTTCTTCACTGAATCTTGTTCATCTTCCTCCTTGAGCACCACCTCAGGTTTCTTAACCAACACGTCCTTCAATCTGAGAACGCTAAGGTGCGCAAGCATTCTTGTCTTCCAAAGAGAAAAATCTCCGGATCCATCAAACATCGCGACTTGTAATGTCCCTGACATCTTTGATTTCTTCTCCGATTCACCGCTGCTCTTCAACCGTAGGCTCTGATACCAATTTGTTGAGATTTTGAGCCGATTTTGAGCTAACACTTTGAATCAAACTTGGAATAAACTTTAGCGAGAGAGAATAGAGTGCAAAAGGTAAAGAACACACACGAGTTAACGAGTTCGAGATTCCTTCACCGGAATCTCTACGTCTCGTCGGAGAAGTCTCCGGAAATCCACTAGAACACTTAAAAGATTTTACAGATTCTCACTCGATCTCTCACCTCTCTTCTTGTTTCTTATCTCTATTTCACACTCTCTATCACTCGTCTTACTCCCCTCACCTTTAGAATACAATTACAACCCTTTTATACAAGCTCCAACGATCAACAGAAGCTAAAACAGAGTAACAACCTTCTGTTTGAGTTGTTGCAACGACTCTTAACCGAACCATGTGAGCTGCACGTGATTCGTTTCTTCAGAGGATGAGATAAAACCTTCTCCTCAGGCGAGAGTCTCTTGAATCCTCTCTCTGACCGAGAGTCTTCGATACACTTAGGCAAATCCGAAGTTAATCAGCTTCATTACTTACACCTCACTTATTATTTGGTTCGCAAATCTTCTCTCATGTAACATTCGCCTTCGCATGATTAGCTGGAGAGGTTGACCATAGAAAAGCATTGCAAAAACTGTCGATGACCTACGAACATAGTTTAGTAGTTGAAAAATCGAACACCAACAATTAGTTATGCTTAACATAACTGAGCTAACCAACTGCAAATAACTATAAAAAAAAAATTCTTATTTAACCATGATAAAAGGCGATCTAATTACGGAATTCCGTCCGCAACCTCTTATTCTATTGGAGTTAATTTGGAGAGCAAGACGAATGTCTTGCGGATCAAATATTGTGGACCATCGAAGTCTGGTTATGAAGTGAAGTCCGTGTATCGCAACCGAAGAATATTCTCTTAGATATCTTATTGTATAAGGATTAGGAAGATTTACATTATTTAGTGTTATCAATTTGTCAATGATAAACACTATGTATATGCATGTTAGATTTCATATCAAACACAACTCAAAAAAACTATTTTCGTTATATATTATTTGACATATTCATCCAAAAAATAAATATGTCAGTTAATGATTTAGAGTCTTGACGATGTCAAAAAAAAAAAAAGTCTTCATGAGTTATATTTTTTGTTGTTAGAGACAAACCAAGATAGTGCATGGAGAGAGAACCAAGTTGAATACCACTCGAGCAGTCTCATTGTCTATCTCATGACAATCTCTCCAAATGGAATACTCCGTTTATAGGAAAAACGGTCAAAATCAACCCGAACAATTTGTAAAATGAAATTTCATATTCAAATTGTGATACACTGCATTTTTTAATCTGAATCGTCATAAATTTCAAATTTTATACCCGAATTATTACACGTTAGTGGAAACCAACTTTGATTTAGACAGTGTTAGTCAACTATTAAATTTTGATAGACGCCACTGTGCGTTTGACATAACACTTTAATGGTTCATAACGACGTCGTTTTGGTCATGGTGCATACATAGACTCAAAATAACACCAACAATTTTAATAATTTTTTAAAAATATTTAATAAAATTGAATTTTATTTAAAATATTTGTAAAAATATAATCAACGAGGTCTTTTTGAATTTATGTATGTACCATGAACAAAATTTCATCGTTTTGAACAAACAAAATTGTCATGTCAAACGTACAGGGGCGTCTTAGTCATCAAAACATAATAGTTGACTAACACCGGCTAAGTCAAAGTTGATTTTCGCTAACGTGTAATAATTCAGGTATAAAATTTGAATTTTATGACGGTTTGAATTGAAAAATGCATTGTATCGTAATTTAAGTATGAAATTTCTTTCTGCAAAATGTTTAGATTGATTTTGGTCATTTTCTCCTCCGTTTGTATCTTTGTTACATTTTGTTTTTGTGAAGAACAATATTTTTGTTACATTTCCATGTAAATCATATCACATATTTCTTGTAAGTAGGATATATGTACACAACTATTTATCTGACGTTATTACTATTTGTATTTAAATTATTCCTTTTATGATCATTTTTATTTAGTTGAATTTGGGTGATTAATGAATTTTTAGTTAATAATTTTTTACTTAAAAAATAAGTATTATGTTGTAGACCTTTCAAAAATTTAGAAGCAATCCTGAAATATTCATAAATGCTTTTTGTTTTTGGGTTTGTAACATATATATTATTAATCATATCTGTTACTTAGTATATTTAATAATTTCGTTTATGTGATAAATAATTGTAAATTGATTTCAAACTCTTAAATATTTTTTCCTTTAATCATTTACATTGCAATATTTGCTGGGACGGTGATCATCTGGAGTAATTGTTGTATGTTGTATGTTGGAAAAGTTGGTATGGGCACAAGTCGAGAAAATTATTATATATCTATGCATTTATTTCATTTACATTTAATTTATTTTGAGGTCTAAGATAATAAGTACACTGAGATAGAGAATGCCCCATCCCTTTCCTTCATTTAGGACATGGAATCTCTGCTCCACCCATTCTCTCAAATTATCCCATTTTCTGTAAAAATCTTGTTTCAAAATTTAATGGAAAAAACATTATAATATTCTTTAGACTAGCAGTAAATGTTAAAAGACTCATAGGGATATGTAGGATTTTCTCTATTGACTTTTAAAAATAACTAGGATTCTCTAGAGAACGTATACACATAAACCGGTAAAATTGAGCATTATATAAAGCATGCATGGAATATTTACAGTACTTTACCCATCAAATGTGTTATATAAATCATAAATTTGGAGAAAGTTTTTAAGGTTATCAAATTACAAGCAAGCATTTTATCAAAGACCATTATAGAAACAATTAACTACACTATAAATTTATATTCAAGCAATTTTATATTAAAAACTCTATTAATATATATTGTTAGGAATATATTTTCAGGCTCTGCGAGTCATGTAAATTCAACCATTAGTATAATATTGTCCATTTTGATCCATGTATCAAACCTGCACAAATTTGGTTTTAGATATCTTCTCATACTAATTAAAATTGGACTTAACTTTTATATTAGAATTTTTTCATCTAATCTTCCTATGTTGGATTTGGATTGATATCCCATCCTGTGTTGGACTTGGAATGATATCCCAACAATCTCTTTTGAAAAGAAATTGTGAATTTTCTAAACCTTTTCAACACAAGGCACTGACACCCTTAATCACAATGTCACATTGAAGGATTTTCTAACAACGAACATGCCACTTTACACCCATTTTTGTAGAACTACCATTTTGAACCTCGCTCTAATACCAATGGTTGAGCTCCACCACGTCTATTTTGGCTAAATGTACAAATCCACACATAGTTTTTAAGGTTCATTTCTAAAATGTCTCATATTAGTTGGAGTTGAACTTAAACATATATACCCCTCCCTTTAGAAATAAGTGTTATTTTTTTGACAAGAATAAGTGTTATTTAAGGATTATTGTTTGGTTTTAAAATATTGTTTTAGCTTTTCAATATAAAATTTAAAAGATATAAGAAATATTTCATATGTTTTTTTAATTTGTGTGAAAACTGTCAAAATAATATTTATATTAAAACAAAGAGAGTAGTGGACAATTATTGTCCTATTTTCTGATGTGAGACTTGGATTGATACTCTAATAATTTGTTCATATAAATGGTGGATACAGAGATGTGATCCAGAGATGAATTTTGAATAATAATACTTAGATTGAAATATTGGACCAAAAGAAAAGAGACAATCGGTAACATATTCTTTTAAAAGATTGACAAAATTTAGAAGTTTCCTTAATGAAAATCTTGTCTTTGAGGCTTCATATGAGGATAAGAAAATTTTTCATATTGGTGCTTTGATAAAAGAGATTATGATGATTACGATAATGTGGGTTGTAACCTCCTTGATAACCACCAACAAAGTTCACCTCACATTGACCTTTTTGATAAGTTTCAATACCAATCTATTGATGTCCTTAGTTTCCAATAATTTCTCCTACATAGTTAATCGGTTTTTGAGTAGCTTGCAATACCTTATCCATCTTCTCATTCAAAGCCTTCACCTCTTTCCTTCTTTGCTCCTCATAATCACCACTCCCCCTTGGAGCTCTATCATAGTTTTCACTGTAGTTTCCATCACTTTGAGCTAGATTCTCCACAAGGGACATCCCTTCTTTAACATCTTTACCCAAGAAGTTCATGTTAGTTGCCGTGTTGAGAAGCATTCGAAACTTGAGTATAACTCCTCTATACAAGGTACTTAAAAGTGATGCATTAGGGAACCCATGATGAGGACACTTGGTGGTGTAACCCTTAAAGCACTCCCAAGCTACACTAAAGCTTTCACCATTCTTTTGAGTAAAGCTTGAGATCTCATTCCTCAACCTAGCGGTTCTTGATGTAGAAAATAACTTGGTTAAAAAAGTTTCTTACATTTATCGCATGAGTTGATGGAGTTACTAGGGAGGTTCTTCTCTCATTGATATGTCTTATCCCCAAGAGAGAATGGGAACAGGCGGAGCTTGAAAGCGTCTTCCGAAACGCCATTGATTTTCACCATGCCGTACAACATATCAAATTGGTCTAGATGATCCAATGGGTCCTCTATTGGTAGACCGTGGAAATTTGATCCTTGCACCAAGTTGATTACGCTTGCCTTAATCTCAAAGTTATTGTTTCCAACCGGCGGAGGCCTAATACCATTGCGGTTCTCATGCACGTTCGATGCATCATAGGCTCCGATCACCCTAGCGGGTCTAGGTTCGTGGTGAGGAACTTGCTCACCATCATCTCCTTAACCATGTCGATTGTGGTTTTGGTTCCCACCACCAACATGTGGATCTTGGTTCATCATACCCAACCGCTTTAGATGTTCTAACATTTCCCTATCACGTCTTGCTCTAGCGTTTTCCCTTTCCAACCGGCGAATGTCAACCACGAAATCAACCAAATTTGCTTGACCACGGCTTCGAAAGTTCATACATCTAGAATCAAAGAGAAAACCAATCAAAGACGATCAAATAACAAAGAAAGTAAAGACGTAGTCTCAAATAGATTCCAAATCGTAATGGCTAATTGCTAAACTCCCTGAAAACAGCGCCAAAAACTTGATAGAGAATAAGTTTTAAACCCTATTGTAACTTAACCAAAATTGTATGGCAAGTCATTTAGCACTTAAGGGTCAAATTCCACAAGGAGTTTAGACTAACACACTAAGAATGCAAGAACCTATCTAATCTAGTTTTACTTGATCAAGGCTAATCTAGCATTAAGATCACCTAGAGAGTAAGGATATTAAAGAATCTAAACCTAAAACATAATGAATCAACCTAGATCTACCCTAATCTACCTTACCCAAAGATCCTATTGAAACTACTCACTAATCATGACATAGACACTAAGATTTACAAAGATTAAGTGCTTAATCATGATGAGATCTTAAAAGATTAAAAGACTTAAGAAGATGAAAGAAGAAATTGCATTAAACTTCAAGGATTCATTCCAATCTCCAAAATGACTAAAAGTACTTAAAAACAAGCTTCGCCTTAAAATTAGGTAAAAAAGAGTATAAATAGTGAGAGGAGCAAACTGGGTCAACCCGGAATAAACCGGATTTTGACCCGGAAAATCTGGTTTCTGTGTTTTGTAACGGTCTGCATTTGGCCGTTACAGTTGGCCGCTAGGACTATAACGGCTTGCATTTGGCCGTTACGCTTGACTGCTATAATCTCTGGAATTGAACGAAGCCTTTGTAGCGGTCAGTGTTTGGCAGTTACAGTTGGCCGCTAGGATTATAACGGTCTGTTGTTGGCCGCTTGGATCTCTGGAATTCAAACTTGATCTTCTTTTGCGTCCGAGCTTTTCTGAAACTCCGAGTCTTCTCATGTGTCCAACTCTTGCTCTCATTCTTTCCAAATCCATCATCAATGGTCCAAACTCCAAGAAACCTACGCAAATAGACCAAATGCAATACAAAATGCATGGAATATGCTTAAAGTCCTATAATGCAAGGAAATGATCTAAAAAGACTAAAACATATGCAAATGTGTTAAAACAATGCAAAAATTGATCTTAAACTTAAGAAATATAACCTAAAAACTATGCTAATAACACTAATATCATCTTTCAAACGAAAACGTCTATCATTCTCTCTCTTTCTTTTTCTTTTTTATTTATTTTAATGGCAAAAGACGACCGATGTTGATATTCTTAGAGATTAAAAAGGGTCATCCAAAAAAAAAAAAAAAATTTTTTTTTTTTTTTTTTTTTAATTCGTTTAAGTTCTTACCCGAATTCATAACATATATGCATTTTGTTCCTATTTCTATTTGCACAAACTCTTAATTTTCCAATAGTATAAATATCTCTATTTGCGTGGTTGAAGCTCCGTTGATCCGTTTTCCCGTTCAATATTATTTTCACCGCTTAAGAGCATCCCATCAACAAAATTAAGACCTCTATGTTTCCTTTTCAATATGCCATTAGTTAATTTACGATCTCTAACAATTTTGAAATGGAGTTTTACATCTTTTATGGAATTTCATGTGTGAACTTTTTATATTTATATGTATTTTTTCCTCGATAAACTCAATATATCTAGAAATGCAAATGTATTTCTTGGTTTACCACATGCTAGCAAAATTTAAAACATCATAAGGTCATTAATAAACTAATATGGAAAGTGATTATAATCTTAGTCTCCCTTGACCTTCCATATTGTTTATTCCATTGCTTCTTTTATACATACACACTACACAAAAGGGACAAGAAAAAACAATAAATTACATTATAGTATGTTCTTTGCATTTAATAATAATTAGGAAGATCCCAAATATTTGTTTTTATAGGATATGACATGACTAGACTAGGTGAAGGTGGTGTCCATACAAAAACCTAAATTTCAGCGTCTTTCTTGAAATGATAAATTGAAAAATAAGATACTAATATAAATGTAAATAAATGTTTATAGTATTATTATATCTTACCAATATCATCACACGGTACCAAAAAAACACATACTCCAATCCCACATTCCCAGCAATCCAACATCGACATCGTTTTAGCTCCTCGGACATTTAAAACTATTTCATTAAAATGATTTAAATAGTACTATATTAATATATTATACTCCCTCTATTTCACAAAAAGTGTCATTCTGACATTTTTCACATAAATTAAGAAAACATATTAAAATTTCTTTTATACCCTTTAAATTCATATTAACTCTTGGTATTCTTCTATGAACTTGAGGTTAAATTAGATATTTTACACCAAATTTTACATTGAAAACTTAAAACGACACTTATTTTAAAACAAAAAAATAAACCTTAAACGACACTTTTTAAGAAAAGAAGGGAGTAATGATTTGTTCAACCAAATAATAAATGCTCCTCACCTCTCTTGGTCAACATTATTCAATATTTCGTGGCCTTCTCGTAAATCATGCACATGCACTTGTGTGCCTTCTATTTTAGAAGAGAAGGAGAAACAGAAAGATGCAACTGTATGTGATCATATATATAGTAATTGGCTTCAAGTTTATATAATACTAGGTTAATACCAATGTTATACATTTTATTGTTATATTTTTAGATATAATTCTTTAAGTCGATTAGTCATAAACTGATCTATGGATATTGTTACTGTAAACTCTTTTTACCCAGATTCAACAAACAATCAGAAAATTCTTTTTATACAACAACAATGTCAAGTATTAATTTTATTTTTGGGGTAAGTTAATTTATGAAAAATTTTCAAAGGTAAGTCACATATACCGAAAGTTAAAAAATATTTGCTTTATAAAAAACATGTCAATTCTCACGGATGACTATATAAAAAATTGGAGGAAATGAGGTATTTTCTAACATTTTTTCTCGAAAGAGTAGAATATTGCTCATCGAAAAAAAAAAGCTGTTGGAAAATGATTTGAAAACTTTGAAAATTTTCGTTGAAAATTGATCGAAAATTTTTTATCCGTTTCTGATATTTTTGTCATAGAAAAATATTTTTAACGAATTTCCAAACATTTAACAGTCTGACATATGTTCCAAAAATTTTCTACCACTATACTCTTTAACGATTTTCCACATTATAAAATTATCAATTATATGAATCTTAAACTTAATTCATGTAAATTTATCACATAAAAAGAAGTTGCTTCGTATAATTTCTATTAATTCTCGTGCATATATATATATATATATTTACATATAGAAATGCGTATTTATTATTTAAGCAACACTTGAGGTACTTACATTTTAATTGTCTATAAATTTCCATACAAAATAGACCAATCAAGATAAGAGAATCTAGCTAGCTGGCAAAGTAGCTCGACTTATTTATGGAAAAGGGAACGCTTGATTAATATTCGATTGCGACGACCCTCACCACTCGCCTCGGTGCAAAATTTTTTTTTTCTACTGCTTATATATAATTAAAACGTTTCACATATCCATACCGACGGTACCAGGTTGATCTAATTAATATTTTTGGAATAGTTGAGCACTATATATGCTAACTTTTTGTGAATTTCTTTAAATATAAAAAGAAAACATGTAGACAATATATTCACCAAATTGGAACAGTCTGTGGCAAATCCTATTGTCGTTTTTGCTAGTTAATCATACAATGCATGTTCTAAACGAGTGCTTGTAATTTAAAATGTAACGGAGAAATAGTTCTTCTCATATTTTGAGCTCCCAGAATAGATATGACTACATCAGTTTGAAAGCAAAACTATCATAAACCTGCAAATAAATATGTCTCTTTGCAAGAGTCATCTATACAATTACGATATTTTGTTGGTTTAAATTATTGTCCTCGTCCTTTACTGTATCATGTATCCCATATTGTAGCCTCGGTGCAACATCATGAAACACGTTTTATATTATATCATTGGCATATACATTTGGGTAAGAGAGAATAAGTACAAGCGAGTGATATGCTACTGTCATCTTTTAGCCGGTAACAATACTATGTTTTACGATTATTCTCCATGAGATCCGATTAAAAAAGTTATATAAAATGAGCTGTCCACTTAAATCTAATGGAAAAAAATAAATAAACATTCATACTAATTATATATATACAATACATATGTATAGGATATATTATTCTAAGTTCCGATGTAATATAATCATAACTAGAGATTTATAAATGAGTAGTAACGTGTTTTAACATACATGTCAGCGACTGGCGAGTGAATGTTTTAAGTTATTCGCCTGGAGCATCAAATAGTTAGCAAAAATCAAATAACAACAACAAGAAAAGCTTGGCTTCACAACAACAAAATTTTAAATACTTAAAGGGGTGGGTGGGTGATATAAGTTAATCTTTCGAACTATCAAAATTTCAATCGTTTATGGTATTAGTAAATAGGTCAATGCATATTAATTATAGACATACAGAAACTAATAAGTGATTTTTGTAATGAAGCAACTCATAATTAGCTATGTTTGTACTATTTCTAATTTCTACTCTGATACATATTGTAAATCCGCCAATATGGCTATGTTGATGTATGAGACTCAACAAATTATATTTAAGAAGTAGTGCGAACGCTTTTAAGATGAGTCGTAAAAGTTGTATGCCATTAGTAGGCCGAATGCGTTACAAAGTGTGTCGAGCGCGATGCTTTTTTACAGAGTGTGATTTGCTGGTCGAGCTAAATATCTCGTAAATAGTGCGAACATGTGATTCTTTTTAAAACTGTCTTATACGATGCGAATAGCTCTCTTTCCAAAAAATCTTCGTCCTTTGTACTGTTCATCCGTATTCTTTATATAGATGACGTTTAGAGATTTTCTCGTCTTTTGGTCGCCCCCACGGTTATTTATTTTTCTACCCTTGTGCGAGTCGGGCGTTATACGAATTGGGCCTGTATTCAATTTTTTGAGTGGTAGGCTCTCCTTATGATGGAGAGAGGCGAAACCCATATACAACCGGCTAGAACAACAGCTGTATATTGATCTTTATCAATTCAATATACGTACGTTCATTTTGACGAAAACAAAACGTGTGATTGTTGTTTGAAGTTTTGTTTAAGTTCAACGTGGATATCAGTGGCTGAGATCAACTCTTGCTCTATGCACACACGCAAACCTATATGTATTATGTATGAACAAATGACGTTACAGAACCTTCTATTGATAAGTTAATAATCTGTTGATTCTCTGAATAGAAAAAACAATTCAGCCAAAATTGCAACATTATTTTAATACAAGAATCCCTAAATAAATTATCTTTATTTTTTTAATTCGTTGAAAATAAAAATTTCTCTAATTGTTTTATCAATCTCAAAACAATTTAATAAAACCTTAAGCATAAGTAGTTTATTTAAAAGAAAATCTGAAAACCTCAAAGTCCTAGAAATCCTTAAACATTAATTCTAATTCAAAAAAAAAATTGTATTAAATGTATAGATATATGTATATATTAAATAGAACTAACATCAAGAAGCTATAGATTTTTTCAAATTTACATACATGAATATATATATGGTGATTGTAGCATACAAGAATATTCTAAGTGTTCACAATTTCATGTACTAAAGATATATGGATAAGATTGATGAGAAGTTAGAAGAGATTTAAAACATAATTAAGCTTTATTAGTAGTATATTGGATACCAACTGAACTGGAGGACGAAACAGAGAAAAGAATATGGTAATAAATTAGAATGATAGAGAGGTCTTATTGTGGACAAGAAGTTGGTCAATGTAAGAAAGGCAGTATGGAAATGAAGCTTAGCCGTAGATGTTAAAACTCCCAAAGCATCACGTGAAAGCCTTTCTTGTCCTCCTTCTCTTTTTAGCTGTAACTTAAGTAAAAGTGTCACACAACATACTTGTTTTAATCTTAAACCTCAAGACGCGGTTTATAATTATACGTGGATACACTTTTTCTCTAAATTCAGAAATGAGATCATATATCTTAGGACCTTTGTCAGCATATTTCATCATTCGAGAGTGTGAGTGGAGTATTTGTCCAAAACTACCAATCTTTAAAACGATTTAATGCAACACAAAAAATTTCAACTCATATATGAATTGAAACACTTTCCATTTATACAACGTAGAGATTAAACTTTTTACGAGTCCAAAGTTTCTGAAAATGTTGTTTATTTTTGTCAATAATCTGCAATTTATTGGTTTAACCCCAAGTGACGATACAATGACAATATTAGTACAAACTAGTAGATAATATAACTTGGTAATCATGTACAATGAAAATCGATCTATGCTTTCAATTAACAAAACAAATCCCCGAAATAACATATACTAAGATCGTCTAATTGGATTTCAAGTCAGCAACCTAGTTTTCATACACATACATGTTGGACTTGTTTTTTTTTCTTTTTCTTTTTTTAAACTATTATACATATCTCTATGATTTCACAAGATGGTATTACAATAAATTTTACATATTTTCCGATCTTTTGTAACATTTCTAAGAAAAAGGTCAAGGAAGCGTTCTCACGCATAAAAAGATTATTAAGAAACCTAGACATTTTTGTATCTTTAATTTAAAAGAAAAAAAACATTAAAAAGTTTAGCTTTATTTTGCTTATAAGGTCAAAAGAGAAAGCGATTTATCAAAAATTTTGGAGAACACCCACTTTCCGTAAATTTCAATATATGAATTAGACAACTCTGAAACGAAGTTGGTCCACGAAGCATTAATATATTTATCATCGTGTGGAAGAGAGATTTATCAAATATTATTTAAAGATTACTGTTATTTCATTTGTGCATGACAGCAGGAACAAAAATTAAGTATGCGATCCGGAACAGTACTCATCAAAACATTATTGGAATCTAGAAAGTCATGCGCGACACCAACGGTGTCCACCTATAGATATATTGCTACAGACACACTTATATATATCTATCTAATATTGAAATATGTGTACGTACGTGTGTACGTTGTGTAGTGTTCGGACTTGCTATTCATAGAGGAGGAACTATGAACCATCTATAGTGTCCAAGAGTATCAATTTTAGATAACTTTATAACTCCTCATTTGAAAAGACTCTTATATATTCGGATTCATCAAATATACAAAAGATTAACGATTACAAATAAAACTGAAATCCATTCGATAAACTTTAGCATCACTACAATATCGACGAAAATGATGTAATCTCGGGTACTTAGACAACTTATAGTAGTAAGATACATCATCATGAAGATGAGTCATACTCATGGGTAGAGAGAAAGAGGTGGGGATGATGATGATATAAGAGTGTGAACTCAATAGATCTATGAAAGGGACTAACAATGATAGAGAAAAGGAAAAGAGGTAACAAACATCTTAAAGCTCCTATGGGTTGGAGGACAATATGACTGAGATCTCTTAATGTGGGGTCTTCTTTTAAGATAGAGACACTTATAATTGGATCCATCACTTCCACTACTATCTTACTTGTTACTTTATTTATTTTTTTTCTCCCCCTCTCTCTCTCTTACTCTTTTTATCTTTTTTGATTTGATTCTTTCTTTTGATTTTCTTTTCCCCTCGTTTTTTATATTTTGTTTACTATTCGACCATTTGCACCTATATGTTTAAAACCCAAAGTTTTCAAATAAAAATAAGAGAAAACTGGTCTAAGCTATCATATATATATAATTCTTTCTAAAAACACCATAGTTCTTTTAACTACCTGAATTTTTTTTTCTTTCAGAAAGTTCTTAAAATTTTTAACTAAAATTATTTGACAAGGTTTCTTAAACAGTTTAACTAAAATTATCTAACAAGGGTTCTAAAAAAACTTCTTGAAATTTAGAGGTGCTTTTTAATATAAATAAGAGTACCAAAACTAAAAATATGGTATAGGTAAGAAACCCCCTAAAAACGTGTCATGAAATAATTTATTCCCAATTGGAAAAGTAAATATAATATAATATAGTTTATGACGCTTCAACAGTATTAAACTACATTGAATTTGGTAACAAACATTATTTTAACACTTAATCAGGTGAATGACAAAATGAATATTTGTCTTTTGTAATTGATAAACTGGAGAAGATTGTATGATGAGCCCATGACACTAAAATAGAAATAAATGGTGATGAATTGTTTTTCTGATTAGACCACATAATGAATTTTGCCATGTAGCTAATTAGCCCAAAAATTATTGTCTTCTAGCTAATTTGCTCATTAAACTATTAGTTGTAGATACAATGTCAATTTTTGTTCATATTACTATATAAAAGAGAATGGTAATGAAAAATACTCAAAAGTATGTTAAGATATAAATAGAATAATAGTTGTGGTATAGGTAGCCATAACCCATAATAGTACTAAGGTGGCTAATGATTTGTCCTCCTCAAAGGGCCAAAGAAAGCTTAGTGATATATACTTTGGTAAGCATTTCTTCTCCCTAACAACCAACCAAGGACTTTGGGCAAAGATACCCTTGCATAGTTTTCAACACTTTATTAATTTTATAATTTTTTTAGTTTTAAAAAATGAAAATGTTATTTCAAATGTCAAAGCACTCCATTTGCTTTGCTTAGCAAAAAAATAATTATTAATTTTTCGTTTTCTTTACAGAAAGGATGGCACATGGGAGACATGGTCACAGTGTAGGCAATATCCTCTTCTATTTTATTTCTCATCAAACCCATCTTCATTTCAAAACATGCTTAAATTCCATGGAATATGCAAATTTACTAAGTTTTTTGTTTTTGTAAAAACATATACCATAATAATAAGATGTTTATAGAATTAATTAATAAACACCAACTAATTTAAGTCTTTGTTAATTCAGTAATCTCGCTAAAAGAATCAGGTTTAAATCACGATGGATTCCACCATAAAATAAGTTTAGGTTCTGATAAAATTTAATTAAAATGGGTATATATATATACATGTATATTTTACCTACTGTAGAACTATATGTTGAATTTGTAAAGTGTTTTGATCTTCATTATTTTTTTTGTCAAATGTGAACCAAGTGGGAGTCTATTCTTGTTCTCAACTAACAAAAACGAAATAATCAATAGTTAATCACAATATAGGAATCTTGCGAGACTGTATACAATATCTAAATCTTTTCAACGATATAAGTTGAGCTACAAGTTACATATAATGCTCAACTGTTTGTGGCCAGTTATGGTTCAGAGTGAATGAAATATATTTGTCTTGATTCCAAAATATTTGGACCACTCTTTTTGTAAATAATAATATATAGTTGTTCGCTTTCTTAATTTATGTAAAAAAAAATTCAATTTATTGCCAGAATACTAATTTGGTAAACTATTGTTTGCATCTTACAAAATGATAAATTACAACTATTCTTTCCACATTTTACCCTCTGCAAGTGTATCAGTAATATCAGACTATCAGTCGTCTTCTGTCTCTCAGCGTTGTTTTCCTAAGAGGTGCATTTTCAAAGATTTAGATTAAACAACCACAATAAGATATATATATATATATATTAGGGAAGGCCTCACGCGTTGCGTGAGTTTAAACAAATATAGTAAATTATACAACACTATATAAATAATATATATCAAAATGATTGATCTATGTAGATGTCGTTTGAGCATTCCGCTTAGGTAAAACAATTTTATAATTTACAACATATATCATGTTTCTGTTTTCTCCATACACTAAAGTAAATAATGATAGTTACATTATTATTTAATTATTTAAAAATAATATAGTTTAATAGTTTTTGTATTTTGGGATCGTCTTCTAATAATTATATTTCTATCAATATTTCACAAAGTTATTACAACTTATTATATATTTCAAAACTAATTAACACTTCTATAAAAATGAATTTGATGAAATTGTGATGATGAAAATACATGAATAAATAAAAAAAATACTCTAAATTTTGGTTGAGTCATCTTAGAAGAAGTGGAGAGACTCATATGATCGTCCAATAAAAAAGTCTTACCTTGCTTTTCACATTACATATTGAAAGCATAAGATGGGAAAATAGAAAAATGATCTTACATTTGTCATTGACTCTATACTCCCAACTACAACAGTTATATATAAGAAAAAATCTTCTTTACTATATAAGATTGTGATGCTATTTAAATTAGTCTATATAGTACTGTAAAGAAGTGATTTTACATTCGTGAGATGTTATATGCTCCAACTAAATCACTTATAGAGAAGTAAAAAATAAACCTGAAATTCCTAAAAAATTGAAATTTGCATTGTAATAATTATCTTACAGTTGGTAGGGGTTATATGTTCGTACTACATCACTTATATAGAAGAAGAAATCAACGTGAAAAGAAAAATAATTTAAAATTTTTCTAATTAATTAATTAGTTATTGCAAATTGTATTAATAAGTTAAGTTATGGTCAATCAAGAGAAATTATTATCTTTGTAAATGATTTTTTGTTATATATGTTTCTTTTAGGAATGAGAATATCAAAAACTAAAATAGAGAAATAATTAAAATGAAGGATGATCACTTGTGTCTTTGTATATGTTTTTTTATGATGGAGAATATCGAGTGGTATAATAGAGTAATATTGAAAAGACATATTTTAAAAAATTATTGTCAATTATGTTGTTAATAGATTAAGTTATTGTCAAATTGTAATAATTGTTTTTAAATGTGTAATTAACAGAAATTATTGTTCTTATATATGTTTCTTTTAGAAATGAGAATATGAAAAAGTAATCGCTTATATAGAAGAGGAAATCAACTTGAAAAGAAGAACAATTAAATAATTAAAATTAAGGATGATCACTTGTCTTTATATATGTTTTTTTTATGATGGAGAATATCGAGTGGTATAATAGAGTAATATTGAAAAAAAACATTTTAAAAAATTACTGTCAATTATGTTGTTAATGGGTTAAGTTATTGTCAAATTGTAATAATTATTTTTAAATGAATAATTAACAGAAACTATTGTTCTTATATATGTTTCTTTTAGAAATGAGAATATGAAAAGGTAATCGCTTATATAGAAGAGGAAATCAACTTGAAAAGATGAACAATTTGAAATTTTTCTAATTAATTAATTAGTTATTGTAAATTGTATTAGTGAGTTAAGTTATGGTCAATTAAGAGAAATTATTATCTTTGTATATGTCTTTTTGTTATATATATATTTTTTTAAGAATGAGAATATCAAAAAGTAAAATAGAGAAATAATTAAAATAAAAGATGACAAATTATAATAATTGATTTCTTTTGTATATTTCTTTTGTTAAATTATTGTCAAATTGTAATAATTGATTTTAAATGTGTAATTAATAGAAATTATTGTTCTTATATATGTTTATTTTAGAAATGGGAAAATAAAAAGGTAAAATAGAGAAATATTTATAATGAAGGTTAAAAGAAAGATGACACATGTCAGCTTGTGGTTAAACGAACCTTAATTTATTATATAAGATATATATATATATATATATATAATTTCCCTTATAAAAGTTATATTATAAATTTGCAATATGAATAATCATTGGGCTTCAGCCCATTATACTCGAGCCTCGGATATTTAGAAGTTAGAATGCTCGGACATGTAAACCTTAAATATTGCGATTTGCGACTCCATCGTAGAGATGACTTACGTGTTGATTCGTTCTCCCCTACCACCCGTAAACGCTATGTTTACGGATAGTAGTGGTTGTTAGCGATTAAAAATAACTGAAAAACTCATTTGATATCATTTCAAACTATTAGAAATCGACAGATTTCAAAAGCTATTTTCCGCAAACGTTAGTAATTGCAGGTGGTTGAGGTTAGGTAAAAAAAATCCCAACGCTAAACTTAAACTATATATATATATATATATATATATATATATATATATTTTGTAACTTTTTTCTTTCAATTTTGTTTTTCTCCATTAAAATTATGGATTTCACCCAAACTGTTGAAAATAAGAAAAACTTTATAATATTCTTAAGAATATTAGCAACCAGTTTGGGATTGATTTGAATTTGTGTCAAGCCAAAAAATTTTTGGATTCATGGAGGAAACTTTTTAATAATTATAAATGCAATCATGAAGATTTACAAATTCGAACACACATTTTTTGCAGTTTCTCATATTACTTGATGCAATATTTTTTGATAAACCAGATGCTTAAAGTAATAAGATTTTGTTTGTAAATTTCAATATTTTTAAATTATTACTTAGTACTTTAGTTATGATTTTTAATTACTAATCATGTTCAATTTTTTATTTTATCATAATAATATAATTTTTGTGTGGTATAATTATATTTATTTTTGTTATTTTTGATTTAACCGCTGATGCACCCACTAGTCAACCAGTCGTAAAAATCTCGCAAAATCATTCATTTTAAAACGCTAAACCAATCGTTCAAAACGCGTAGTAACGCTAAAAACTGTAATTGCCCGCTTCCGTAAACTCCCGCAACCGCAATGACACATGCTGTATTTAAATCAGTCTGGCCCTTAAAGTTACGTCAATTGTTTTTCAATGTCTACAAGATTTAAAACTGGAAAATTACTTTATACAACATATCTGGTTGGCCTGGTTAGATTTTGTCGGAGGAAAATTTGGTTTGTTTTCTCATTGCTTTTTAAATGATGGATTGACAAAATCATATCAAAAATTGATTTTGAATGCAAAGCTAGACCATAAATTAAAATAAATGCAAAATTAGATCAAAAGGGTACGGAAATTACGTTAACTCTTTCATTTGCAAAAAAAAAAAAATCGCAATTACAGTTAAAAATCTTCGCTCTGCTAAGACTTCATGAACGAAGTCTCATTTAGTAATTAAATCTTAAATTTAAATAACAAAAGTAATAAAAATTAATTTTACAGTTTCTTATACAAAAATTAAGTTTATCCAAATATGAACTTTATAAATTAAAATTTCATAAAATTTCATGAAAGCAAAGCATGTAAGTTTGATTATGTTCTAACCTCCAAAAACAATCGAAGACTTTATAAGGGAAGTCTCAATCAGTAATTAAATTTTAAATTTAAATTAGAAAATAATAAAAAATAATTTCATTACAATGTATACATAAATTAAGTTTATCTAAATATGTTTATAATAGTAAAGTATGTAAGGTTGATTATGTTCTAGAAAACCCATAAACAATCGGAGACTTCACAAGAGAAGTCTCAAACCGTAAATAAATCTTAAATAAATTAAAAAAACAATTAAAAATACTTGGATCAATTTTTTGATAGATAAATTATTTTAAATCAAAGGTAAATGTTTAAAAATAAAAATTTATAAAATTTCATAAAACCAAATCATCTGAAGTAAATCATGTGAGGCATAATAAGTTTAAGGTTAGACAATAGGTAAGACTCCATGTATATATCTTTAGGGTTAGATTTAAGTTGATATTGTTTTGATATAAAACGCATATTCTTCATACAGCTGACCCGACCCAAAAATATAAAATATCCGAACGGGTTCTGAAGACCTAAACCTTAAAACCCCAAAAATTCAAACCAAACTCGAACGGATACCCAAACTTCCATGCCTAAATGGATACTTCACATTGAAGTCTGAAATTTCGTAAAGTTTCAAAAATTTCAAAAAACTTCTAAAATTTCATAAAATTTTAAACGAATTTTTAGACTTCGCTTGTGAAGTCTTCGATTGTTTTTGGTGTTTAGAACATAATCTTCCTTACATGCTTTACTTTTATGAAATTTTAATTTATAAAGTTCTTATTTGGATAAACTTAATTTCTGTATAAGAAATTGATATGAAATTATTTTTAATTATTTTTCTTATTTAAATTTAAGATTTAATTATGGTTTGAGACTTCATAAAAGAAGTCTAAAACTGTAAATAAATCTTAATTTAGATTATTAAATAAATAAAAATATTTGGATCCAACTTTTTGATCGATAAATTATTTTAAATCAAAGCTAAATGTTTAGAAATAAAATTTCATAAAATTTCATAAAACTAAACCATGTGAGGTAAACCATATGAGGGATAATAGTTTGAGGTTTGACAATGGGTAAGAATCCATGTATACATCTTTAGGTTAGACATAGTTCGATATTTTTTGATATAAAATGCCGATTCTTCATATAGCATTTAAATTTTGGATATATGTCAAATATATGTATTTATTAGTGACTATTAACAAAAAGTGGAAAAATTTCGATTTCAGAATTTATGGCAAAGAGAGACTTCACCAGTGAAGTTACATAGGAGACTTTACTAACATTTTGTGAATAGAGACTTCAAAAGTGAAGTCTTAAATTTCAAACAATTTCAAAACTTTGAAAACATTACGTAAAAATTCAAAAAATTTCAAAATTTTTTTTAAAATTCAAAAGATTTTTGAGACTTCGCTTGTGAAGTCTCCGTTTGTTTAGAGTTCTTAGAATATAATCAAACTTACATGCTTTATTATTATAAAATTTTATGAAAATTTTAATTTATAAAATTCATATTTGGATAAAATTAAATTTTATAAAATATTGCAATGGAATTATTTTTTATTATTTTTTTTAATTTACATACAAGATTTAATTACTAAATGAAAAAATTTGTTCATTAAGTAACCAAAAACGGGTACTTTTAACCTAACCCAAGTTTTGATCTCCATATACAAACTCAATTTTCTCTATTTTTTTCAAATCTCTGTTTATCTCTCAAAAATAGTAGAGCACTCTCTCTGTCTAAAACCGTTGAAAAATAGCAACGTTATCTCAACCTTCGACGCCGTTCCACCATACCGTCGTCGGTATGACGTCATTCTTCTTGTCATTTCTCCGTTTTCGTCACTATTAATCTCTCCTCAAAAGTTATTCTCTTCATCCTCAGATTTAACTAACAACTCGCTCATTATTCTTACAGGTTTTTTTCACCGGCATATTCATCTCACTAACATATTTTTTTTTACTATTTGTTATAGATCTGAGGCGCAACACCACCAAAAAACAGTAAGGTTTGTTTATTCTTTTCCTTCATACATCAATTTATGTTCCAAACAAAAGTTTGGGTATGAAGCTTCAATTGTCTGTGTGTTTTGGTTTGTTTTTTTGGAATTTCATTTAAACTTCATAATAAATTTTAAGTTGAAGTCTGAAACTGTTTATGTCGATTATGATTTTTGAATTTTTTGTTGATTACAAGTCTTTGTTTTTCCCTTTATTTTTACATATCTAGATTTACACCGAGGCTTCACAGTGAAACTTCATACCGAGACTTCACAGAGAGTCTTCACACTAAGACTTCATAGAGAGTCTTCACACTGAGACTTCATAGAGAGTCTTCACACCGAGACTTTACAGTGAGACTTCACACCGAGACGTTTTTGGATTCCTGTACCTTTTAAATTCTTGCATATAATATTGTAGATTTAAGAACAAACCATTGTAATCCTTATTCTTGGATTGTAAATCTCTTGTACGATGATATATCCAACTAATAAAAGTTATATTGATGAAAAAGTACTTCTTGCGAAACTAGTAAATTAAACATCAAGTCTTAATTCAACAAACATAAAATTGCAAGGTCCTTAGAGAGAACCTTGTTCTTGTTCTTGTGAAATGCAAAGTGGAACAAAAAAAATTCATAATTAGCTAAGCAGATAGTAGTGTTCGCTAAAAGAGACTTCAGACGGAGACTTCACACCGAGACTTTGAAAAGAGACTTCACTTCCAGATTTCATTTTTTTACTAGAATTATCAAATGAAACTTCTCAGATGTAGTCTCACACCAGACTTCTTAGGTGAAGTCTCTTGAGCGATCCAATAGAGACTTCGGTCATGAAGTTTCAAATATGGGTATAGTTTTGCAATTTACCAGAGTTTGATTTTTTTAGAAGACTTCCACGATGAAGTCTCTTACACGATGAGACTTCTTCATGAAAGTTTCCTCAAAAGCAATGCCTAGTTTTGCAATTGATAACTTTGACTTTTTAGTGAGACTTCCCAAAAGTCTCAAAGACGTAACGAGACTTCAACAATGAAGTCTCCATGCCTTTTGAGACTCTCCCCAAAAAGTAGGGTCTAATTTTGCAATTGACAACATTTGACTTTTTTATGACACATCAACTGAGAAATCTCCATAGAAAAAGTTACTTTTGCAATTGATCAAAATTTTTGATTTTTAATTCCAAAGTTTCGAAATTTCTGTCAAATGCAAAAGTAACCCCCTTTTCACGGAGACTTCTCATATGAAGTCTCGATTCAAAATCTTTGTTCTGCTCAATTACATATGAAGTCCCCTTTTTTGGAGACCTCTTAATTGAAGTCTCAATAAAAAACCAAACTTACGGTCAATTGCAAAACTAACCTCTTGTACGGAGACTTCGAAAGTGAAGTTTCAACACCATTTTTTTTGTTTTCAAAGGAGAGTTAAAGACTTCATTGATGAAGTCTTAGAAGGAAAAACCCAATGCAAAACTAGACTTCTCAGATGAAGTCTAACTTTTGGGAAATCGGCGTAAAACAAGAAAAGATTACCTAGATTCGGTATGAGCTTGTTTTTATCTTTGACCAATAACTGTTTACGCTACCAATACCCAAGAAACCCAGACGTTATTATGCACAAATCTTAGTAAATCCCAAAATCTAAGTATGGTGAATTTTGAAAATGAGATTTTAGAGTTTAATGGTTGAAATTGGAGAGGAGATCGACGAAAATTGAGCATTTAGCTCAATTGTAGAGCTTTAACATCTCTAAATTTAGTTGTTTGAATTATTTAAAGCTCAATTTTGGTTGATAATGGTGGTTGAGAATAATTGAAAACTATGATATTTTCGTATTTACATGATAATTTTGGGTTATTATGTTTTAATCTGAGTCATAAGACTTCACATGTGAAGTCTTCGTTAGGTATTATTGTGAAAAAATAAGTTAGGAAGGATAGTTTAAAAAAGAAAAAGAAGAGGGAGGGGTCTACTTTTGCCTTTGATTTCAAATAAGGGTCTATTTTAGCAAGTAACTCTTTTTAAATTTAAATTTCACGTTTTCAAATTTAAAAGAATCTTGCACCGAATAGAAATGAAAAGGAAACAATCTTATATATTGAAACCAAAGGTTAAAACTCTCTTATTAATCATCAAAATGGTTGATTACACTATTAGTTGACAAAAAATAAATACTTAATTAGAAAGTATGTCATTTAGTTTTTAATATATAAAAAATATAGTTTTCGAGATAATTTAATATACGTTTTTAAAATCTTCCAAAAATATTAAATGTATATGCAATTTTCAAATTTTTTTCAATAATTTTAATTTATATTTTCTATACAGTATTTATAACGATATATATGAACAATTTTGTTTTTTTTCGAATTACTCAATATTCAAAAATATTTAAAATAAAATACTTAAAATAACTATTATTCCAGCCGCCTACTCCAATGAAGTTTCTATGAAAATCTATATAAAATTTAGTCATTCAATTCTATTTCATATTTAAGCGTATTTTTTCTTACTACCTTTTTTACGGCTTATGGCAAATCTCCTTTTTAATAAGGATATTGATTAGCGACAAATCCAGAGAAATAAACAATAAATATTGTATACAAGAAAGTCTTTCAGACATTTATATTATATTTTTTAATTATTTTTAATATTCATAATTTTTATGTATTCGTTTAGACATTGCTTTACTATTTATTTTTGGCTAAACATACTATATAATTGATCATATTTTATAATTAAGTTGCACCAATATAGAAAATTACAAAATTCAATTAACACGAGTAAGGCAAAAAAGTTAATAAAAAATCAAATTTGGAAAGACATTTTTTGTTACTATAAAAATTAACATTCAATATTTTTAAATTTTTCTATTTTGATAAAATATTTGCGTAGTTACCAATATGTCCTACACACATACTGAGGGCCGTCTCAAGCATTTGATAAACCCGATGCGGTGGTGAAAACAAACTTATAAATGAAAACAAATATACATTGTTCAAATGAATAATATAATTCTTTTACATGTTTTGAAACAAAATCATCAAACTAATCTATGTGTTTTATTAATTCATATTTTAATAAATTAATTTGGGCCAATTTCAGATTTAATTAAACTAATTTGAGTTAATATGGGTCAACAAAACAAACTTTTGGATTTGTAGCACTGAAAAAAAAAAGTTTTTGATTTAAGCTTAAAAAGAGAAACAAAATTTTGAATTTGGGTTGAACCAGTGTATATGCGCTTTTTTCACTGGGCCAGGGACGGGCCTGCACATACTTATTCTTATCTCTATATATGAGGTCTCGTGACTTATTTCACATCATCACTCTATCTCTTTCTTATCATGATAGAATACACACCATATAAAAACAACAATGAAGTTTGTGAAACCAGATCATGAACTTCAATGTTTCAAGTGCGGAAAAATGTTTCTAACCGATCGAGAACGTCGCTCACACGAATCATTTCATACCAATGAAAGGGATGTCGTTGTCGCTCTTCCATGGAGAAAACATTCCATATCCTTTCGTCGTACCAATCTCAACTGAAACTTTAATTTTGGTCAAATTGCTACTTTTCAAAACAATTACCATAATTATTCTTACAATTAACCAATGAGATTTCAAAACGCGTTTTACACAGGGTCTGCTACAGTTGAGACACCAAATTCCCAAATTGTTCCCATGACTAATAACAATAATTCCAATTTTATTGATGGTCATCAGCAACCACAATTGGAATCACGATCGCTTCCGTTGCATCCTCAACCTCAGCCTCATTCACAGCCGCAAACGCAACATCAACCTAAAGCGCAACCAGATATCATGGACGAAGATATTCTAACAGAGGATGAAGTGCGCACTCTACCGCTCATCGAGCAGTTGGAGCGAAAGTGGCCGGAGACTATTGTCATTGAAGACAACGATGAGAATTTTATGGATCTTCCATTAAACCTTTAAGAAAAATATATTCTCTCTTTTGCCCTTTTTAATAATTAAAAATAATAATAATTAGAACAAAATAGGGTTTTAAGGTGAGGATTTGTTGTAGATCTTATCTTTAAATCAGTTTGCCTAATTTATGTAATTTTTTCTTTTGAGTTATCATTATGTTTTAATATATAATTTTTTATGTGGTTCAAAATAAATTTGAGTTTATAAACCCAATGATAACTTAAAATGATGTATGGAAATCTCAGAAAGTGGCCCATCATAAAATAAAATATGTATTTCAAAAATTTCCTAAGATAAACCAGTAATAAAATTAGATGCGTATCTACAAAGATCTGTAAATCTAAGCCCAATTAATAAAGTGCATATGGAAAAAGATCATTAAAATAAGCCCATCAAAAATTATAAGATACATAATCTTAAGTATTTCAAGTTTCATCATGATTAAACACTTAATCTTTATAGATTTTAGTGTTTATGCCATGATTAGTGAGTAGTTCTCTTAGAGTCTTTGAGTTTAGTAGATTAGGGTGATTAGGATTTGATTCAAGATATTTAGGGCTTAATGTTGGTAAATCCTTACTCTCTAGGTGATCTTAGTGCTAGATTAGCCTTGATCAAGTTAAAACTAGATCATAAGAAGTTTCATGTCCGGAAAGTGTTTGATGAAATTCTCGAAAGAACTTAGAAAGTGCTTAGTGTACCTACCCAATGGGAGTTGATGATTAGGGTGTTAAGTGGTGAGTTAGGCTTGGAATGAATACATATAAGTCTGGTGATTACGGATGGGAATCTTTGTTAATTACTTGATTAGTGTAGGATTAGGATTATTGAAGTGGCCTAGTTTACATTAGTGTCCTAGATTGATAGAGCATCTTGGATTGATTAGTGATCACCCGAATCGAACCTAAACGCGAAGTCTCGTCTTTAATTATCGTTATAAAAACCGTTTAATCTTGATTAGTGTTTGCTTGTCTTATTTAGTCTTGAATTTGAGTTGTGTCTTGCATTGTGTATGTTTTGCCTTAGTTAGTTCTAAAGTCTAGTCTTGCTTCGGTTCTTGTTTAGTTCTAGTTTGGTTTGTCTTGCTTCTTGTCTTTTTTTTTAAATTAATTAGGCCGCTAGAATTGAAATCTTAATCCCTAATTACTTAGATTAGATAGAGACTTGTATATCTAGTGTAGCCATTCTAAATTCCCCGTGGATTCGACCCCTTAATGCTACAATGACGAGTCATATGCTTGTGGTTGAGTATACATAAGGTTTAAAACTTATTCTCTACTAAGTTTTTGGCGCCGTTTCTGGGGAATTTAGCTATAGCCATTAGAATTTGGAATCTATTCGAGACTAAGTCTTTACTTTCTTTGATATTTGATTGTCTTGGATTGGTTTTCTCTTTTATTATAGGTGTATGAACTTACGAAGCCGCAGTCAAGCGAATTTGGTTGATTTAGTGGTTGACATTCGCTGGTTAGAAAAAGAAAACGCTAGAGAAAGACACGAAAGAGAAAGGTTAGAACATCTAGATCAATTGGGTATGATGAATCAAGATCCACACGTTGGTGGTGGGAGCCAAGGCCACAATCAACACGGTCAAGGAGATGATGGTGATTAAGTTCCTCACCATGGACCTAGACCCGCTAGGGTGATTGGAGCTTATGATGCACCTAATGTGCATGGAAACGGCAATGGTATTAGGCCTCCGCCACTTAGGAACTTTGAGATCAAGGTGAGTCTAATCAACATGGTGCAAGGATCAAAGTTCTACGGTATACCAATGGAGGACCCATTTGATATGTTGTGCGGCACGGTGAAGATCGTTTCGGAAGACGCTTTCAAGCTCCGCCTATTCCCATTCTCTCTTGGAGATAAGACACATCAATGGGAGAAGAATCTTCCAAGCGACTCAATTAAATCTTGGGATGAGTGAAAAATGCCTTCTTAGCCAAGTTCTTCTCTACTTCAAGAACCGCTAAGTTAAGGAACGTGATCTCAAGCTTCACGGAAAAGAATGGTGAAAGTTTTAGCGAAGCTTGGGAGCAGTTTAAGAGATACACTACTAAGCACCCTATATAAAGGAGTCCTTCCTAAGTTTCCAATGCTAGTTGACACGATAAGCAACGAGAACTTCTAGGGTAAGGATGTTGAAGAAGGGATGTCTTTGATTGAGAATCTAGCGCAAAGTGATGGAAACTACGGTGAAGATTATGACCGTGCTCCAGGGAGAAGTGGAGATAGTGATGAGCAATGTGGTAGGGAGATCAAGTCCTTACACGAAAAAATGGATAAATTCTTACAAGCTACATAACGGTCAATCAACTTTGTATGTGATTGTGAGGGTAACCAAGGCTTTCAAGAGATTGGTTTTGAAGAGGGTGTTGAAGGGCAAGAAGAGGTGAATTTTGTGGGTGGTCAAGGGAACTACTAAGGTGTTTACAACAAAGGCTTCAATCCAAACTACCGTAATCACCCAAATTTCTCTTAGTGGAGTACCAATGTGGAGAACCCACAAGATCAAGTTTACAAGCCTTAAGATCCTCAAGGATCCCAACAAAGACCTTTTGTGCCATCTAATCAAGCTCAAGGTTCTAATCCTCAACAACAACAATTTGCTCCTAGAGGTCAATTCCAAGGTAACCAAAGAGGGTACAACAAGCCTAACTTCACTCCTAATTTTCAACAAGGGTATCAACCACCACAACAAGGGAACATTCGTCAAGACTTTGATATGAAGGGTATGTTTCAACAATTGTTAGCGAGGCAAGTTAATGTTGCTATTGAGCTGAAGAAAAACATGGCGGAGATCTATACTAAGGTGGATTGTTCTTACAATGAGTTAAATGCGATGTTTGAAGCTCTCAACCCGAAAGAGTACATCAATGCTATTACACTTAGAAGCGGTAAAGAGCTACCATCAAGGAAAGTTCTTTCTAAGGGTCTCAATGAGGACATTGAGAAGCAAAAGGGTGAGGTGGTCATTGATATTGAAGATGACAAACCGGTCATTGAGGAAGAGAAAGTTGATGAGGTAGTGAAGGTGAATGACAAAAGTAAGGAAAAGGTGATTCCAGAGAAGGAACCGATTTTGGCTCCGAAAGAGACTTTGTTTGTGCCACCACCTGGTGAGCCCAAGCTACCATTTTTCGCTTGCTTCAAGAAACAACTCATGGAGAAGTATAGAGCCATATTTGACAAGCAAATGAAAGAGGTACTATGTACAAGATATGAATAATGTAGAATCTCTTTGGAATTGTCGAATAGATTTGTTAGGATCCCGGTTGGAATGCTATAGAACTTGTCGGTCATGATTGAAGTGCCAACCGATTTCATTGTGTTAGAGATGGATGAAGAGCCAAAGGATCCACTCATCTTTGAGAGAATTTTTCTAGCAACCGCAGGAGATATAATTGATGTGAGAAGGGAGATAATAGATATTTATTTGGGTGATATGATTCTCCAATTCAACATCAACAAAGTAATGAAAAAGCCAACAATAGAGGGTCAAACATTTTAGAAGCTCCTTGACTCTCACAAGCCTATCGAAAGAAGCATATCATTATTAGAGCTCACCGTATTCGCACATAATGTGAGTGTGGTTGAAGTAGAAGATAAAATTGAACTCAAGGAAGCTAGCAATGGTAATTCTAGAATTGATGATGATTGGAGTGAACTAAAGGCTCCAAAATTAGAACTCAAACCACTAACAAAAAGGCTAAAGTACGCATTTCTTGGAACACACTCAACTTATCCGGTCATAGTGAATAAGAATCTTAATGATGAGGAAATAACCACCCTTCTAGTTGAATTAAGGAAGTTTAGAAAGGCTATATGTTATTATTAGGATGATATTAAAGAAATTTCTCAATCTTTGTGCATGCATAGGATACATCTAGAAGATGAATCAATGACTTATATTGAGCATCAATGAAGGTTAAATCCTAATTTGAAAGATGTTGTAAGAAAAAGATTCTCAAACTTCTAGATGCAGAGAAAATCTATCTTATCTCAGATTGTACTTGGATTACCCCGGTTCATGTAGTTCCAAAGAAGGGTGGAATCACGGTTGTTAAGAACGAAAAAGATGAATTAATACCAACTAGAACTATCACTGGTTATAGGAGAATTGCCAGCTTAATTGGGAGAAATGTAAATGTTGAATGTAACCATAAACTAACATTTTACCGATCATAGTGAAGTATGCAACTATGGAGAACGAGCTCCTAGCCATTTTGTTTGCATTTAAAAAGTTTCGGTCCTACTTGGTGGGTTCAAAAGTTATTGTTCACAACGATCACGAGACCTTGAGACACTTATTAGCAAAGAAGGATGCTAAGCCGAGGTTGTTTAGGTGAATTTTGCCTCTTCAAGAGTTTGATCTTGAGATCAAGGACAAGAAAGGTATTGAGAACGGTGTAGCGGATCATTTGTCACAGTTAAGGGTTGAAGATGATGTTCCCATTGATGATTCACTTTCCGAAGAACAACTTATGGCAGTTCGTCTTGTAAACGAAGCCATGAAGATGGGTAAAAGGTTGGAAGAGTTCAAGAGAATGGATGAGAAGTTGCCATGGTATGCGGATAATGTGAACTTCCTAGCTTGTGGAAAAGAGACTCCTAACTTGGTAGGCTATGCGAGAAAAATGTTTTTCAAGGACCCGAATCGTTTCTATTAGGATGAGCCTTACTTGTACACTCTTTGCAAGGAAAAGCTCTATAGAAGATGTGTATCGGAAGAAGAAGTTGTCGGTATATTGTTGCATTGCCACAGTTCGGCTTATGGGGGTCATTTTGCAACATTCATCACGGTTACTAAAGTGCTACAAGCGGGGTTTTTGTGGCTGACGATGTTTATGGACAACTAAGAATTCGTTTCAAAGGTGCGACGCATGCCAACGAAAGACAACATTAGTAGGCGAAATGAAATTCCACAAAACCCAATTTTAGAAGTTGAGATCTTTGATATATGCGGATATACTTCATGGGACCATTTTCTTCTTCTTATGGTAACAATTACATCCTCGTTGCGGTTGATTATGTGTCAAAATGGGTTAAACCCATAGCTAGTTCGACAAATGATGCAAAAGTTGTATTGAAGATGTTCAAGACTATCATCTTTCCAAGGTTTGGTATTACGAGGGTGGTGATAAGTGATTGGTGGTCTCATTTCATCAACAAAGTCTTCGAGAGTTTGCTCAAAAAACATGGGATCAAACACAAAGTTGCAACATCGTATCACCCTCAAAGAAGCGGGCAAGTCGTGATTTCTAACCGAGAAATCAAAGCAATCCTTGAGAAGACAGTTGGTACAACAAGAAAATATAGGTCTATAAAGCTAGATAATGTACTTTGGACTCATAGAATAGCTTTCAAGACGCCTATTGGGACAACTCCATTCAATCGTCTTTATAGGAAGTAGTGTCATATTTTGCTTGAACTTGAGTACAAAGCTATGTGGGCTGTAAAGCTCCTCAAATTTTACATCAAAACGGCGGCAGAGAAGTGCTTGATCAATTGAATGAGTTGGATGAAATCCGTCTTGAAGCCTACGAAAACTCACGTATCTACAAGGAGAAGACTAAGTAATTTCATGACAAGAAAACATTCTGAGGGACTTCAAGGTTGATGAAAATGTGCTTTTGTTCAATTCTCGGTTGAAGTTTTTTTCCCTGGAAACTCAAGTCGAGATGGTCGGGACAGTTCAAGATTAAAGAAATAAAGCCTTACGATGCGAAGGTTCTTTGGAACAAGTCTGGTGGAGACTTGGATGTCAATGGGCAACGTCTCAAGCCCTACTTAGCTGATGAGTTCATAGAAGAAAGGACCACGTTTCCTCTCGGACCCTACAACCGCCTAAAGCAATGAACCGTCAAAGCTTTGTGACGTAAAACAAGCGCACTTGGGAAGCAATCCCATGGTATCTTTGTATATATCTTGTTTTATGATTATCTTTGTGTTTTAATTAATTTTGGTTGCAGGGATGAATCACTTGAGTGATTTGGATTAACGATCGAAAAATTAAGAGAACACAGAGCCCTAACGGTCGCTTCCATCGACCTCACGTGGTCAGTATGGGCCATTGGGCAGATGCAGCGGCCTGACATGATTGATCCACAGAGTAATCCGCAGTTTCCAAAAACTTTCAGAGGCTATCAACGGTCGCTTCCATCGACCTCACGTGGTCGATATGCACCATCAGACATTTCCATCGGCCTCTTGTGGCCGCTGCAATCGCCAGGTAAGTCTTTTAATCTCTGTTGACTGGTTTAATCCTGCTTGGATTAAATGAACCATCCTGATTTTAAATAGATTTTGAACGGTTTTCTCCCTCCCTCTTCCCCAAAACTCAATTTCTCTCTCTCTCTCTCTCTCGCTCTCTCTCCATTACACTTACACGATTTATACAATTCAAAATCACAAAAACAACTCTATCTCTCTCTCTTTCATTTTTCACTCCATTTACATGATTCCATGTTCCCCAAACTCGAATTTTTTGCTACATCTGCATTATCTTAGTTTCATTCCTCGATTTTCTTTCTCTATCCACCCGAAACCAAGGTATGTATTCGACTACTCTTTCAAACTTTATGAATTCAACCATTCTTGTGTAAATCTTTAAATATATGCTCGAATATGGTCGATTCTATGTCAGGGTTGAGTTTAATGATGCTCTTGTTTGCTGTAGTTGAGTCTATTGTTGGATTGATGGGAATTTGAGAAAGTTTTGAAATTTCATGAGTTAGGGTTCTTGAATTTGAGGATGCACAAACTTTTTGGGGCTTTTGAGAGTTTGTAGTTTCCATTAGCTAGCTTTAAGTTCCTAAAGTGTGATTGTAGGAGACTAGCAAATTTGAAGTTGATTTGATCATGTTTGATGAGTTTTTGGCTTGAGATTGCTATTCATTATGTTGCATTATTGTTGTTTAGCTTGAGATTTTGAATCCATTGAGTTTGTGTGATGGAGCCTTATATAGATTTTGATTAAGAGTGATGAATGATGAATGACAAGTATGCAAAGCTTGGTGATAATCTTGGATTATATGTGATGATGTGATTGTGGTTGGGTTGAATCTTTGTTGTTAGCTTGACGATTGTGGTCCCTCAACTTTGGTGTTTGACAAGCTTGAAATTGGTGTTTGATAAGCTTATTGACATTCTTAAGATCATATGGTGTTGTTTGTACCTGGTTTGTGATGCTTGCTTCTCATGGACTCAAAAACTTGATGTCTATCTTGTAGATCATAAAATGGGAAAACCAAACCAAACCGTTGAGATAGCTAGTCGGAGAAAGCAATCGCAACAGAACGCTAAGCAATCCAAAGCTCAAGCCTCTCGTCCACCACCAGCACAACGCTCGCAAGCACAATCGTCCAACCAGAAAGAGAAGAACATAGTCATAGAGAATAGTGCATCCAAGAACGAGAGTGATGGGATACATACGGTGCAAGAGCCTCGGTCCAAACCACCATCACATGTCGAGCTTAACTTATGGCCACCACCAAAATGAGAAAAAAAGTATGCAAAGCTCAAGGTGATAAAGTTTGTGCCAACTCGCTTCCCCGCCGATATCGAGTTCCTCACCTCGGCGGTATTATATCATGACATTGAGGCTATGCTCGCCAACATGGGACTGTTCCAAGTCATGATGAGAGCTTGTAACACTTATGTGGAGCTATGTCGTAAGTTCTTCGCCTCCTTTAAGATCAAGAACCATGATTCGCATGAACGAGATCGATAAGACGAGGTACAATAAGTCACCATTGATGGAACGAAGTATGTGGTGACACTCGGGGAGATGAGTCACATCTATGGTCTCCCACAAGGAAGATACACGGAGCTCGATGTGCCTAATACCGAATTGGTCAAAGTTTGGGACATTATCGGAGTCGATTGCTACAAGGATGGGTATGACGAAGGCTTCTAATATTCAACATCCTACCATCCAATACGTTCATAAAGTCCACACGTTGTTTGCGAGGAACGAAACGGGAGCGGTCTTGGTAGATAAAATAGATTTGATCACCATAGGCCTGAAACCGTTTCTCCTGTTTCTCAACGACAGACGTGGACTTCATGATAATCGCGACGACATTAGCATGGCGGCTTTCTTCACCAAGAAAATCCACCATTTTAGAAATTGGATGTGGTCTACAACGGACGCCTCTCCCCAATTTAGTTTCAGTAGAATCTTGACTCCGCTCTTCCTTTATAAAGGGATCGGGTTACGCGGGCCGCAAAGTATGATTTTGAGCCCTTTGTTGCACCAATCCACAACCCAGCTCTCCAAAAAGCTCATGAGCACGTCATCATTCTCCAACGCTTCATTAAGTGGCAAGGGAGGCCACTCAAGAAATTGTAAACCAAGTGAAGAGTTTGAAGAAGAAGGTGAAGAACTTTGAAGCACGGTTCCCCGATGCGAGTTGTTCTCACCCTTCTCATGAAGAAATGGTTGAATTGGTGGCGGAGGAAGACACCAACATGGAGGAGAGTTTTGAGAGAAGGAAATCCTACTACGATTCTTCAAGTTTGGCGATTACTACCGTTGACCCTCACCATGCTTCGTCTTATGAGAGACGCCCAAGGAGGAGGAAGAGAGTGGTTCGTTCTCCGACATCGGTTGACTACTCGAGCAAAGACTCTTATTCCCTTGATGACTCTTACTCATCTTAAAACCTTTAGAGGTACTAACTCCACTTTGTACATACTTGTTTTTCGTTTCTTTTTGTTTTGTTTGTTGCGTTTTTGGTTAGTCTTTCTCTTGAGCTTTCTTTCACACCGAGATGGTGTGAATTAAGTTCGGAAGAGGGAAGAGCTACTAACGTCGTGTTTTGTTGATTTTTCATTTGTTTAGTCATGCATTGTTAATAGCTAAGTTTCGAGAAAAAAAATTTTTGAAAAGCCAAAAAGAAAATCCTAGTAGTTTTGCATTACATTTCTTGCTTTTAGGAATGAGTCTAGTTTCATTTGAATATGCATAGGGGATGATGATGATATACCTTGTAGAAATTCAACGTTAGAATTGAACTTAAAGCATTTGTTCATAGTTGTTTGTTGCTTAAACTTGTCGTAAATTTGAAAAATTCTTGGTTAGACTATTGCATTTTTCGAAACTCAACCCTTTCTGTTATGAAAACTTGCATGATTATCAAAAAAACTCTATGAACTTGAATTTAAATGGACTTAATTCTCTCGTTTATGGGCTTGAAATGCATTCTTATGGTTCGCACTCGGGTTTTCTTTATCATTTTACCACCCTTTGTTAACCGACTGGCCATTTTTTCATCTTAAAAAATGGTCCCACTACCCTTAACCCAAGCCATTCTTTCTATCCCACATTGATTTTTTGAGTGAGACCTTTTCTTGATAATATTATTCATGTGCAAAAGTTTGAGAGTATCGGGAACGACAAGGTTTAATTCTCATGTTAACAAGTTCTTGAGCTTTGATAGCTAACTTTTAGGTTGGGAATGTTTTAGAACTAGATGTTTAGATTTAAGGCTTGATTTTGGTTGTTGGTGTGGAGATGAATTGATTGGGATAGTGGAATGGGAGAAAAGAAAATAAAAGGATGAGATGGTTGAAAAGAAAATATGAAAAATGTTTGGAATCAAAAGAAAAAAAATCTCTTAGGAAAGGATCAAATTATTTTTAAAAAAGTATGTCTTGTAGCTTCCTTAATTCAAAAGTAAAGAGTTTAGTATCAAAGAAAAATAAAAACAAGAGTTAAGAAAGAGTCAAAGTGAAATGTGAAAGAAGATCCCCTAAGAGATTGTAAAGGTATAAAGAGATGTGGTTGGCGTGGTTGTTCTTCATGATGTTATTTAGCTAATAAAGAGCTTGTTGGGTGAAGTAAAAAAAAAAAAAAAAAAAAGAATGAGCGATCTTGGGTAGACTTAAACGATTATCTTGGTAGGAATGAGTAGAACAATGAGAGCTAGATTTTGCATAATGTCTAGCATTCCGTTTTGTTTGAGATTCATCGACTTAATCACTTCCAAAACCACCATAAAGAACATTACATCTAAACCAAATAAGAATGATTGATACCTCCTTCGTGAGACCGCACTTAATACTTTAAAGTAAAGAGGTTGATTGTGAGTTTTTGTTCGAGTAAAGAGGTTGAATTAGGAACTTGTATTGTGATGAATATGGAAACGTACGAATAGTATGATGATTGTTCTTGCAACGTTTAATAACTATCTTCAAAGACTTTGAGTTGAATCCTTTCCTTGATATTTTGTGGTTTTGAATCTCCACTTTCAAACTTCTTTTTTGGTTTATTCTTTGTTGTTTGCTTGCGACAAGCAAAGGATAAGTTCGGGGGAGTTGATATGTGTGAGTTTTGCATAGTTTTCGGTATCATTATCTTAGCTTTTGTCTCATTGCTTAACTAATTCTAGCACATTTACATGTCGTTTTGTCTTGGTTTTTCATTTTAGGAGTTTATGTTAGTTTCTTTGCATTTTGCATTGCATTTTGTCCATTTTTGTAGGATTCTTGGAGTTTAGGAGATGGATTCGGATGAATTGAAGCAACAGTTAAGCATACGAGGAACTTGGAGCTGTGGAGGAGCTCGAGAACAGAAGAAAAGAAAAAGACGGACGTCCACAGAGAATATTCGGTCTTGTGTATCGACCACAGGCAACCGTTGGTGGCCAGCGGTCTCTTGTAGTGACCTCACCTGCCCGATGGAGAATTGACCTGCAAAAACAGAAAGTTTCAGAGGCTAATAGCGGAAATTCTCAGCGACCTCACCTCGTCGATATTGCCCATCAGTCTCCTGCATCGACCTCACTTACCCGCTGGAACTGTGCATAAAACCCAACTCAATCGGGTCAAAATCCGGTTTGTTCCAAGTTGATCTGGTTTGCTCCTCTTACTATTTATACTCGTTTACCTAATTTGTATAGACTTATGCTTTATTTTTGAACTCTCTTACCCAGATTTAAAACCTTGTAACGATCTCTTAAGTTTAATGCAATTTCCTTTCTTTTCATTTAAAATTTCTTTAAGTATTTCAAGTTTCATCATGATTAAGCACTTAATATTTGTAGATCTTAGTGTTTATGTCATGATTAGTGAGTACTTTTCTTAGGGTATGTGGGTTTAGTAGATTAGGGTGATTAGGAGTTGATTCAAGATGTTTAGGGCTTAATGTTGATAAATCCTTACTCTCTAGGTGATATTAGTGCTATATTAGCCTTGATCAAGTTAAAACTAGATCATAGGAAGTTTCATGCCTAAAAGGTTTTTTGATGAAATTCTCGAAAGAACTTAGAGAGTGCTTAGTGTACCTAGCCAAAAGGAATTGATGATTAGGGTGCTAAATGGTTAGTTAAGCTTGGAATTAATCCATATTAGTCTTGTGATTACGGATAAGAATCTTTGTTAATTACTTGATTAATTTAGGATTAGGATCATGGAAGTGGTCTAGTTTACATTAGTGTCCTAAGACTAAAAGAATAGCACATTATGATTGATAGAGCATCTTGGATTGACTAGTGATCACCCGAATCGAACCTAAATCCGAAGTCTCGTCTTTCATTATCGTTTTAAGAACCGTTTAATCTTGATCAGTGATTGCATGTCTTATTTAGTCTTGAATTTGAGTTGTGTCTTGCATTGTGATGTTTTGCCTTGGTTAGTTCTAAAGTCTAGTCTTGCTTCGGTTCTTGTTTAGTTCTAGTTTGGTTTGTCTTGCTTCTTGTCTCTTTTGTTTGAATTAATTAGGTCGCTAGAATTAAACTATTAATCCTTAATTACTTAGATTAGATATAGACTTGTATTCCTAGTGTAGCCATTCTAAATTCCCCATGGATTCGAACAATGACTAGCTATATGCTTGTGGTTAAGTATACATAGGGTTTAAAACTTATTCTTTACCATTGATCATCTCGAACGGCGTCGGTGACTCTCGCTTTTGACCTGCTCGGAAGATAGAAAGATTATCTCTATCTAAAGTTCCCTTATGATTGAGAGATATATTGTAAAAAAGAAAAATTACGTTTTGTAAATCTAGGTTTTACAATTTTTTTAGGAATTTGGTAGGTTAATTAAATAATACTATATTGATCATTGGAAAATGGTAGGATTATTTCCTACGAAATTCTTACCACACTTACGGTAGATATTTTCCTGCCAAATTTTTTTCAATTTTTTACTGTGTTTTTCTCACTAATATTTGACAAGAGAAGATTCGGTTTACCGAAACCCATACTCATTGTACCGGAGACATATTTGTAAATTCAACTTTTATCCTTTCAAAAACCGAAGTAGCATTTTAAATAAGAATAGAAATATATAGATCCGATCATCACATTGTGATGAGTGATGACGTACTGTATAGTATATACTAGTAATATATACATTGTTTAGATACTTTCTGACTAATCCAGTTGGACTTATTACATTATTCAAGTAATACCTTCTTTTTAATTATTAAAACAAGTATAATCTATGATATTATAGAAACAAACATTCTGTAATGGGTCATTTATATCCTCTAACATAGTTATATATGAGCCATTTAATCGTTGTCCACATCCTTACTGAATCTCTTATATATTAAAGCTCTAGATGGTGATTCAGGCGGCAATGTGGGAGAATATAAGATTATCAAAATTAAATTTAGTTTAAGTAAGTTTAGTATGTTATAATATGAAATCTATAATTATTTAATGTTAAATAAAAAAAAAAGTCGCAGCTCAAAATCCGACCCTAAAGTTGGGTATGCGTGACTCATTTGTAAAAAGAAACTGTTTAATTTTGAGATACAATTTAACATTAACCAAAAAAAAAAAACATAGACCACCTACAAATTTATGTAATTACGAAATAAATCCTAACTGACATAATATATTTACAATAAGATTATTCCTCCACAAAATAATACGGAACCTATTTTCATTTATAACTTATTTTATTTGTAAAGACTGTTAATAGATAATATATTTTCGATAGAGTAGTATATTTTGTTTTTCTTCCGACTCACAATCGTGGGAATATTTCAAATGTCATCACCATTTAATCCCAACATTATTGTCAAGGTGACGTTTCATTCCCCCAACTGCTACGTCAAAGGAAATGCGACTCTTATCGATCAAGAAAATTTCAAAGTCAAACATTGTTTATTCAGATTTGTTTCTTTTATAAAGATAATAGTGAAAAACCGTTATTGAGATTAGGGTTTTCATATAATTTTATTGGTTTTATTTTAGAACTTCTCTCTGCATCTAAAGAATTGTTTTTGGAACTTTATGTTATTTGTGTCTCTAGATAGGCATCTGATAAATAATTCATAACTTGGTATAACAGTTTTTATATTCTGAGGTTAGAATGCCAAAAAAAAAAACCAAAATTGAATTACAGAATTTCATGCAAGCAAAAAAATTATTTGATAGAAACTACAAACATTTCAATATAAATGAAAAACAAAGAGGCTTACAACTCAAATAATGAGATGAATGGTATACCACTTGTTCACGTTTTCAAAATGTGATTCTTCTATTTTTTTTTATCATTCAAAATATTCAACAAATTTTCACGTTTTGGAAAAGTGATCCCGCTATATATCATTAACGTGTTAAAATTATAACTAGAAAAATAAATATTTGATTACTCTATTAAAATTAGTTTTTCAAAGTCTTATAGTTATTTTATGAATATTTTCTTTTAAAATTTAGTTCTTTCAATTATTCCTCTTTTATTTGACATACCTGTCAAGCCCATATTTTTCAATAAAAAAATGGTCAATTATATATATAAGTGGTCTAATATATATTCGATTTGAGATTCTAACACCTTCTTCCAAGTGATGAGTTTCTTAGTTCATTTATTTCGAATAGAATCATATTTTGTGGATTAGTTATAGTCATTAATGTTTAATGGACTCTAGTTTTATGTAAAATAATCATTGATTTTCAGCATAAAATCTTATGGATATTGTGGGTAAATTTGTCAATATCTTTTATATTGACATTAGTGTTGGTTCCTTTCCATTTTCAATTTGTGATCTTAATCCATACTTTCAAAATGATGAGTATTATGACTCATTCACCTTGAAGTTCGGCTCTTCCTGTACATAAATAATATGTGCTGATATCTAAGCTACATTGCCGTTTTATGTTAATTTTAATTGCCATCATCTATGAATCCTATTTTCTTTTAGATGGGTTTGACATTTGAAGTTAACAACGAAAACGGCGTTGTTTTGGATTACATATTAAATCACATTATTTGTGTAATAGTCGAACTTTTGGTCACTTGCAATCAAATTACATTTGACCATTAAATCGATATGCAACATCAAATGTAGCATTAAAACTACTTCTACTACTGCCACTATCATTAAACATGCTATAAACTAATTATCACTAACTTTTTGGTATACATCAAGAAAAGCATTATACTTATAGTTCTATATTTAAATGCAAAAAAAATCTTATAAAGTAACAGTTTGTATATATATTTTATAAATGATGTCTTGTAATATTGTTAATCAAATGATATTTTTCTTTAGAAGTTATTATGATATGTAACGAAACGAATAATAGTCTTGTTAGGGATTGTTGGTGGAATGTTTGTGTACCAAAATTTGATTTATTCATTTCGCAGTTATATAGTAAATTATTAAATAGAAGGTAATGTTCGTATCTCTTCCAACAAAAAACTATTCAGATATATAAGTCGTAAGAGTTGAGGCGCAACGAATTATTAGCTTCATCGCCTCTCCAAAGGTTAACTAATGACTCTCTCCACGTCTAGAGAAAATCCCCTCTTCATTTGGCCTTCCACACACATGCAAACACATATATATAAATATTAATGAAGACACATTAACATTTTCATTACAAGACAACCCTAACACAGTTGTGTTGTGGACTTGGTCTCTCATTTTCTCCGGGTGAGAGAGAGAGAAAATTTCGACCTTTCTTAGCCTAAATATAAATTGATACACATTTTGGCGGGTCCTTGGCCGTGCATTATCGACATAAATAAGCCGCACACACACGATCGATATGGGACTAATGGATACAAGATGGGAAACCATAGTTCCATTTACTGTTATGGCGTTGATGGAGGCATGTACCATTGCACTCACCATCTTGGCTAAGACCGCGTTGACGGGTGGCATGAGCCCTTTTGTGTTTATCGTCTACACTAACGCTCTTGGCTCTCTCCTTCTCCTCCCTTACTCTTTCTACTTCCATAGAGATGAAAGGTACTTTAAATGTCTGTGTCTACATAAGCCGCACACAGACGATCAATCCCACACACACGATCGATCTATGTGTCTATATATGCCTTTCTCAATTTAAGAGGTTATGATGATATATAGATATTCTATTTCATATGCAGGGACGACGAACCGTTCCTCACGAAGCCTTCCCTTGTTCGTATCTTCCTACTCGGTTTTACAGGGTTAGTTTAAATCTCTATGTTTATATCATTCTAAATCTATTTATATAAGATATATTGATATATTTTTCGTTCCTATTTCTCTCCCGATTCTGATCAAAGCTACAATATATATTAAAGTTAAGATTCTTTAATTAATTATTTTCTTGAACAGGGTCTTTTTGTACCAAAATATGGCATTTTTGGGGCTAAGTTATAGCTCTCCAATTGTGGTATGTGCAATGGGCTTGCAGTCACCTGCTTTCTCATTCTTGCTCTCTCTTGCTCTTGGGTAAACTAATAACTTCTCTAAAATTAAGCTTTTGTTTCTATTATTTTTTAATAACTGAATTATAACTAATACTTTTTCCTTTAATTATAAAATATTTGGAATATAAATATATAGGGAAGGAGGGTTAAGATGGGAAAGTAAGAGAACAAAAGGAAGAGTGATAGGCACGTTGATATGCTTCACAGGAGCCTTTGTAGAAGTTATTTACTTAGGCCCTTTTATTAGACCTTCTCCTTCATCTCCAAACTCCAATTTCCTCACTACAATCTCACACTACTTGACTTTCTTCAAGAACTCTGAGAATTGGGCTCTCGGTTCTCTTCTTCTGGCATGTGCCACACTCTCTATCTCTATCTGGAATATCATACAGGTAATCAAAATCATGTTCAAATTAAAATATATATTTTCAAAAATAATCTTATCACTTGTAGATGAACTGAATCTCACTTAAAATCACAAGTTTCCAATTTTAACTTTTTTTCGGGTTTCGGTATATCAGTTGGATACAGTCCAGAAATATCCGCAAGTGATGAAAGTAGTGTCTGCCTATAGCTTAGCTGGGACACTCCAATGTGCAATCTTCTCAGCGTTCATGGAGCCAGACCTAAGTGCATGGAAACTCAAACTTAACATGGACCTATATCTCATTATTGCCACGGTATATATGATATATGTGATCATATATTATAATTACTCTAATATATATTGTTACCTTAGTTTAGTGCTGTATAAATCATGTTTTTAATTTATAGGGAATATTTGGGAGCATAATCAGAACAAGTGTTCAAGTGAAGTGCTCAAAAATGAAGGGGCCTTATTATGTGCCATTGTTTAAGCCATTTGGGATCCTTTGGGCTTCCATTTTTGGCACAAGCTTCTTTGTTAATAGTCTTCACTATGGAAGGTATAAATAAACATAGAAGCTAAAGAGCCCATTCAATTATTGATAACGTTCATTTCTTCTTATATCAATTAAATTTTTGTCTTCAATCTGGTTTGCTTAAAATAATAAAGAAGTTATAAACCGAATCAAATATGGATTGTTTGATATAATTTTCAATTTGATTGTGATAAGTTTGGGCTATCATGTTAAACATCTTGTGAACAGTGTGTTAGGAGCTGCGATAGCTGGAACTGGATATCTATTGATAATGTGGAGTCAAAATCAAAGAGAAGATCAAAAGGAAACGGTGGAGAGAAACGATAATCATCAATTGGATTCAGATGAACAGACAACTCCACTTCTGCTCGATACTGGTGATTTTGATCAAGTTTAATTCAAAACTGTTGGTTGCAAGATATTTTTAGTTATATTATGTTATACATAAATTAAGTGTAAGTAAATTGAAGGAACTAAAGCAAACAAAAAGAAAGGAAAATTGTGAGGCAAAAAAAATATAATATCAAAGTCTTGTACCATCTTTTTTAATGCGAGGAATGTGTCAAAGTATATGAAACTTAAAGGTATTATATATATGTTTTTCTTGTTTACTTTTATCCAGACGAAACTCACGATGTAATCTTATAACCTCAAATGTGGAATAGTTAGTGAATATATGTCAATTATCTTAAAGCATTTGAAGGCCATCCTTGATATTGGGTCTCACTGGAAAACAACTAAAGTCGACCCAAACAATTTTCGGATAGTTTTTCCATACCACAACAATGATATCATGCATTTCTAAATCTAAACCACCTAAATTTTCAAATTCTAAACTTAAACTATATACTCATTAGTTGTTTTATACATCAACCTCAACGCCGTTAAACAACAATTTTACGGTGATTAGTTAGATGTCGTTTTGGCGAACATGTGGCATATTGAGCTAAAAGACATCGTTTTGTCTAATGGGTTTTGTTCAATGAATATTAAAATGACGTCGTTCTAAAATAGAAGAAAAATCAAAATCAGGGGGTTACATGTTCTTTCTTTTATGTCCTAAATCGTAATCAAGTTTAAAAGAAACACATCAAAGTAAAATCATTTATGTCCTAAAAACAATGACAACATCTCCAAATTGAAAACCATAATTGTAAACAAATTGGATGTGTGGCACCTTTCATGTTTCAAAAAACCACCAAATTACCAAAACATTGCTCCTCCATGCTCCAAAATCCCACCAAAAATCCACGAAAGACAGCAACAAAGACAACAACTCCTTCATCTAACACAAGAAAACACAAGTAATGTCACAAACTAAGTAGATAAACCAGTTTTTGAGCTGAAAAATGTGTTTGAAAGGAAGAATTAAACATGATAAGGATTTAAAAGAAGAGTTAAACCTTAAATGTGAATTAGTCTTGTGTTGGTTGGCGTGGACCTTGTGACTCATATCCATCCTCTAATCGAGATATCTTATGTGACTTACCCACAACAAGATTATTGCATTTGGTTACAATGTGACTAGCTTGTCCACATTGTAGGCAATGCATAATCCTCTTCTTTTCTGAAACCTTCTTTGTTGGAGGTTCATGTCTCCCCTTTTTCTTCTTTGGCTTCGGTTTTCTTCTTTTCATGTTATGGATTTCTTCCACCAAAATAGGTGGTGGCTTGATCACAAACCCATATTTCTTCCGAAAACAAATACCATTGACTGGTTTTATTATGTAAGCATAAATATCTTGTAGTTTTGCATTTGAGTACCAATCATATGTGTAATCATCGTTGTTAAGATTTCTTCTTCGCAATAAATTTTAATGCATGACAGCAACGTAATCCACTCATCTCCCATCTTCGACATGCACAAGTTCGCATTCTTATGTCCAAACTAACATATATGCCACACTCAAAAACCTCATATTTATCTTCTGCAGATCGTTAAACATAATTGATAAACTTTAGGTTTTCCTGTTTCTCAGCTATGACTTTTGTTTCTCTCTTTGTGAATCAACATTTATGGTCTTTTGCTTTCTTTTCCTTATCTCAATACGCTGCATTAATTTTCCTTCTTCGGATTGTCTCCAACATCTCAACCATTGGCAAATACCTTGAAGGATCAATTGCATTGTTGAATAACTATGAAATGTTGTTGTGAACATCTATACAACAAGTTGTGGGTGTGTTGAAGACAAGACTGTAACTTTCTGGATTCCATTGCATTATTGATTCATACAGTCGGATATCACAAGCTTTTACCCTCTCCAGATTAGTTTCATACTCAGACATAATATAATTTTCAGCAACTCTCCAAAACAACCATTTCATTTCACTTTGACATGAAAATATCTTCTTTAAGTTCACATATATGTATCTAGCACACATCCTATGTTGAACCTTGTAAAATTCTCTGTCTACAACATTCAACAAACCCTATAAAAGTTAAATCACCAAATCCAAATATAAAAATTGACCCTATTCAAATCTAACAGGCTTGAAGAAATTATCAAAACAAACATTTAACTACCTTTTGTCTATCATATATAATTGTATACTCCTAACCATCTTGAAGGTTTGCCCAATCAAGTTTGAGGTTCTATATGAACCAAGTCCAGTTATCTTTAGTCTCCACATCAACAACATCCCAAGCAAAGGGGTACATTCCGAAGCCTGGACATAATACTTGAACTCGAGGATCCAATCCGAACCTGAAATTTTAAAATACCCGAACGGATCATAACTTCAAAACCAGAAAACCTGGACCCAAATCTGAAACCGGACAGGTATCCGGAAATGCTTGAAATATAAGTTTATACTAATAATATATCAGTAATATTTATACTTGTAATAACCTATGTGCCCAAAATATAAAGATTTTTTTGGGTATTTCGGGTATTTCAATTACATTTGGGTAAATTCAGGTAAACAAATTTGGTTTTTTTGGGTATTTTTGAATAGTTTGGATAGATTCGGATACAAAATTTCAGATCTTCGTTTACTTGGGTAAATTCAAACCTTACCCAAACCCAACCCGACCCGTATATAGAAAATACGCGAATGACTTTTAGAGGTCTAAGCCCAAAAATCCAAAAATCATAAACCGAACCTGAACACCCAAGCGTAATATTCCATTGTTCGCTTCTCTACCTACATCTGCCAATAAATCCTTTAAGAGTGCTTTTGAGTAAACATCCAGCAAGTCCAAAGATAGGACAACACCATGTAGACCAGTTGATATTCATGAGATTTGCATTTTTTTTAGGTTGTTTTCTCTTGCTTTAGCCTCATTTCCTAGTTAGCTTTGACATTTTTGCATTAGTTTTGGTCTTCTTTGTGCATGGTCTTGCATCTTACGAGTTTAAACATATTCCATGCATTTGCATTGCATTTGATGTCTTTTATTAGGGGAATTGGAGATTGGAGACTTCTACGATGAATGCTAGGAAAAAGAGAGCGAGAACTACGCATTTAAGGAGGTTTGGAGATGCGGAGAGAACAAAAAAGAGAGAAAAAACTAAGTTACGCAGTGGACCAGCTGCAGCGGCCAACCGCAGCGAGATCCTAACGGTCGCTTCACTGGCATCGAGTATCTACACCGAGTACCTCCCAGCCATCGTGGTCCTGGAAAAAGTCAGCGTCAAATTCCAGTAAAGGCCTTCTTCACCGAGAACCTCCCGACCGCTGTGCATGTATCGACCACCTGTCTTGAGTTCCTGCTGACCACTGCAGAACCTCTGAAGACCCAAATTTTTTGGAAAACCCGTTTTGTTTCGGGTTGACCTGGTTCGCTTCCTTCCACTATAAAAACATGTTTTACTTAATTTGTTGTAACATATGCTTTCTTTTGAACAATTCTTTTCCACTTAGGGTTCTTTGCAAAATTTGTATAGATCTTCATGTCTTAATGCAATTTCTTTCCTTTTCTTCCTAAGCTTTTCTTAATCTTTCAAGTTTTATCATGATTAAGCACTTAATCTTTGTGGATCTTTATGTTTATACCATGATTAGTGAGTAATCACTTTAGCGCCTTTGGGTTTAACAGATAAGGGTGATTAGGAGTTGATTTTAGATGGTTAAGGTTTAATGTTTATAGATTCTTACTCTCTAGGTGATATTAGTGCTAGATTAGTCTTGATCAAGCTAAGACTAGATAATTAGATGTTTCATGCCCGAAAAGTGTTCGATGAAATTCCCCAAAGAACTTAGAGAGTGCTTAATATACCTAGACAATGAGTATGGTGCTAGGTGGTAAGTTAGGTTTGAAAATAATGCATATTAGTCTTGTAATTATGGATGAGAATCTTTGTTAATTACTTGATTAGTATAAGATTAGTATCATGGAAGTTACCTAGTTTACATTAGTGACCTAAGACTAAAGGATTAGCGTTGTTTTAGTATCTTGGATTGATTAGTAATCACACAAATCTATTCTAAACCTAAGGGCTTGCCTTTAATTATTGCTTAAGAACCGTTAAGTTTTGTTTAGTGATTTCCTGCGTGGTTTGCTTTTGAATTTGAGTAGTCTTTAGAGTTTGCATGTTTCTAGTCTTTTTAATTGCTTTGTTTAGCTTCATTACTTGGTTTTACCTTGTTTGTTTTGTTTCTTGTTTTCTATGCTTAATTTGAGTAGTTTGTTAGTCATAAAAATCAAAAACCTTAATCATTTAGCTTAAGTAGATATTGTATCCTTATTGTGCTATCAATAACTCCTTGTGGAATTCAACCCTTAAATACTTTAATGACTAGCCTTATGTTTGTGGTTGAGTATACAAACATTGTAGAGCACACATAAAATATGTGGAAGATTTTTGTCACCATTGGTTGGGTTTAAAACTTATTCTATGTCACCATTGTCTTATGAGATTTGTAGAGCACACATAAAATATGTGGAAGATTTTTGTTCCTTCATCATCAATAATTGTGTCTCCGTCCGTAGTATATCCAGGGTTAGAATTACCAAACAAAAATGAAATCAATTAGAACAGAAACACAGAAATAAAAGCTACTTACTATATGATGGTCACTGTCATTAAATGTTTGAACATAAACATAAACTACTTACCGTATCAACTATGTGCAATATTCTATGAGCCTATAAGATTTCTCCTCATGATCTTGTTGGATGATTTCCAATGCTTTGTTTTTTCCTTTTTTTACACTTGTCTATAATGGTTATCAAATTGAAGTTTTTCTCGATATTTTCTTGCATTGTCTTGGGTTTAAACTCATGATCAAACCTTATATCATCCAGAAACAAGTTTGCAATAACTCTTTATTTCAATATTATCCATCCTTTATGCAAGATTGTTCATCTTCATATGTCTTCATCATGTACTTGTGAATTGGTTCTTCATACCAGCAATAAATCCTCGAAGCACAAGGAGAGCCATTGTCTTCTACGGCACACTCGGCTGAACAGTTCAAGTTCCCCCATCGACTTAACCTACTGTTCCATCCATTTTTTAAAGAATAATCCACCAAGCCTTCTTAAAACTCATCTAAGCTTTCAAATACTTGTCGCAACTTCAAGCCACCACTTGCTCATTTACATCTCGCATAATTCTCCTCTCTACCTTCACCTTCATCATCATAATTTGGAGGAGTATTATGAAAGTCAAAGTCTTCATCGTCATCTTCATCAGCAAAAAGAACCACAATCCTTTCAACTTTCAGTTCTTCCTCACAAGGCTCACCACCAATTACTTCATCTTCTTCATGACCCTCTAGTGATTCAACTAGAAACACATTAACAACCCTCACCCATCGAGGCCCATCACACATCTTCTTGAAACTATAACCCCTTTCACACAATAGCTTTTGCTCTTGATTATCTTCACACGGGTAAGAAAACCATACATGCTTCCCATAAATTGCCTCACCCAATTCATTCCCTAATGTTGTAAAAAATTCCTCGGGCTTACAGCATTGTTTTCAAGTCACCACCCATATAAAAATCTTCCCCAACTTCAATAGTAACCCAATTCCCAGTGTGGTACACATTGAATGTTGTCTCCTCCATATTATTGTAATTGACTGAAAAAATGTAACATTAAAACCAAGTATCACTCTCTAAGACAATTCATTGAACACTTAGTGCCTTAGATAAAATTCAACTCTACCCATGCAAAATTTTAAATTTTTGAAACACGCAAACATATAAATGCCTAATCCACATTCACAATGCAAACATGAATAAGCGAAAATCAAAATTTAAACAAGCATAATCGACCTTCAAAATTAAAAAAATAAAACAATTTGTTACCTCATTATCTCTTCTCAACAGCCCACAACTGTAGCTTTGTGGAATAACTTAAGATTCGTGAAAAAAATTGACATCTTCGACCCTAAGGTCACTATTTATTTCGACCAAATCTTAATGTCACTCGAACAAGCTTCATGAAAATTGTAGCTTCGTGGAAGAATGGTACCTTCATGTAAATTTTTCGACCTCTTCAACCCTATCTCTAAGCTCACTCAAAATATGTTACCGCCAATCTCACTCTCTGTTTTGACCTCCTTGATATCACTCCCGGTTTCAAGTCGACAAAGAAAGAACATGTAGCCCTAATTTTGATTTCCCACTAATATAGTTAAACGTCATTTTAATCTTGACTAAACAAAACCCATTATACAAACGACGACGTTTAGCTTAGTATGGCACATATTTGTCAAAACAACGTCAGACTCAGCACTGTTAAACAGTTGTCTAACGCCGTTGAAGTCGATGTATAAAACTGCTAACAAATATATAATACAGGTTTTAAGTTTGAAATTTTGGTGGTTGAGGTTTGATAATGCATGGTACCATTGTTGATGTATGAAAAAGTTATCGGCAAATTGTTTCAGGCGATTATGGTTGTTTTCCCTTAGGTCTCACTATCTTATTATATAAAGTTGGATCTTCAAAGTTGTTAACTCACGTGATTGTGACACGTGTCAAGTCTATTGATAAGATTCTGATATGTGTAAAAACTTCACCAAATTAGATTTAGAAAGAAGAATAATTACTTTTATTATTAAGAAAATTATACAATTGAAAATTATTAAAATTGTAAAAAATATATATATATATAGAAGTTAAGACGAAAAAGGAAAAGGTTAGTATATAAAAAGATTACTAGGTTCTGACAAGTTTAAATGCAGCAGCTACGGTTGCAGTTGTAGGAGTTTGCAGAAGTAGACGGTTGCGGTTTATAGCGTACTAAACGTTGTAAATGACTGGTTTAGCGTTTGCAAATGAGTGTGTTTCAGGGAGTTTTACGACTGGTTGACCAGCGGATGCATAATCAGTTAAATAAAAAATAATCAAAATAAATATAATATATTACTAGAAAAAAATATAAAAACACAAAAATTATATTATTAAGATAAAATATATAAAAATTGAACATGATTAATAGTTAAAAACACATAGTTAAATTACTAAATGATTATTTTTAAAAAATAAAATTTATAGTGAAATTTTTATCACTTTATGCATTTAATTCATCACAAAAATTACTTCTAGTTATGTGAAAAACTGTAAAAACTGGGCTCGAATTCGTAAATCTTCATGTTTGTCTTTATAATATTATATAGTTTCTTCGATGAATTCAACCAATTTTCAGCATTTTGTATGGAATCCATAATTTTAATGGAGAAAAACAAAACTAGAAGAATAGTGTTACATCAAATTAATTAGGGTTGAAAGAAAACGTGATACAAAAAAAAATATATATATATATATATATATATATATATATATATATATATATATTCAACTCCACCAATGATTTCTTTTAAATCCAACCGCAACCACAAACGCTTGTGAGAATCATCTTTTGAAAACTAGTGATTTAGAGCGGTTCAAAACGATTCGGAACAATATAAAACGGTATTCTTGATTTTTTCAATCTCTATGAACCGCTAGCACCCGCAAACGCTAGAGGGAAAACCAATCAAGCGTTTACTCTATGAAGAAAATGATTATTTTTTCTTCTATAAAACAAAATATACTTCCACAATCAGGAAATTATACTATTAACTTTTAATTCAAAAAGAAATGGATTTTAAATACTCACCTCATATAAGTAAATGGATTGTCTCATATTTTTCGCACAAAACAAAATAATTAATTCAAAAATATCAACCTTGGTAAAGCTTACCTTTTCAATATTATAATATCTTATGATGTTTTCTAAGACGTCTATAAATTAATAATATCGGGACTATGATATTTAATTTATAGAAGTTTAATTTAGGGAGAATTGCTAAAACTAGACCCAAAATTGAGTTTGAATGCAAAACTAGACTCCAAATTGAAACAAATGCAAAACTAGACCTTTGGGGTATGGAAATTACATTAACCCCCTTATTTGCAAACAAAAAAACAGAAACCGCAATTACAGTTCTAACCTCCGCGCGAAGTAGACTTCTTGAACGAAATCTCACAGTAGACTTTGTTCATGACATCCATGAAGTTTGAACCGTAATTAAACCTTAGATTTAAATTAGGAAAATAATAAAAAATATTTTCAATGCAATTTCTTCTAAAGAAAATAAGATTATCTAAAATATGAACTTTATAAATTAAAATTTTGGAAACTTTCATAAATTTTAAGCATGTAAGGTTGATTATGTTCTAAAATACCATAAACAGCCGCAGACTTCGACCATGAAGTCTGAACCGTAATTAAATGTGAAATTTTAATAAAAATGAAAATAAAATATTTCGATCAAAATTTTTGAAAGATAAATTATTTTAAATCAAATCGAATAGGTTTAAAAATAAAAATTCATAAAACTAAGCCATTTGATATTATAAACCATGTGAGGCATATAGGTTAGAGGTTGCCAATGGGTAAGAATCCATGCATATATCTTTAGGATTAGACTTAGATTGATATGTTTTTGATATAAAATAGAGATCCTTCGTATAGTTGTGTTAGTTGTTGAATATATTATACTATTTTGTGTCAAATGTTAGAATTTGTTACAAAGAGTGAAATAAATGTTCGAATTTTAGTGTTTAGGGCTTACAGACTTCTCGAGTTCGGGTGAAGTCTCACGTAGACTTCGCATGTGAACTCTGTAAGATTTTGTTATCGTAGACTTCTTTGTAGAAGTCTGAAATTCAAATAAATCCAAAATTTTGACCGAAGTTTTTGCGAAAATTTTCGGAAACTGAATTAGGTTAAAATTTACATTTACTAAACAAGATAAAACTGAAATTGCAATAGTTAATCTGGGTAAAAAATAAAAAAATCTCCATCGCTCTTTTTCTCCTCTGAATCACCAAACGTCGCCGGAAATCTCTAAACGCCGACACTCTTTCTCCTCTTTCGCCGTAAGTTATCGATATTCTTCCTCTCTGCGGGAAAACCCCAAACTCTAACCATCTTTTATTTGATTCGCAGATCTGGGAATCGCAACCATCTATTCATATCTTCAAAGCTATTCTGTTTCTGTCTTCGCATATCAGATGAGTAGCAGGCGGTCGGTGAAGAGAGCATTGATTCTAGATGACGATGAAGATGAAGATATGAAGAAGATCCAGATGAAGATAAAGATCCCGATGAAGATGAAAGAAGAATCAGATGAAATCCACACTTACTAATCCAGATCCTGAGATGCCAATGCAAAATTTTGTCGACCTGGTGAAGAAGGAGTACGATAATGCACAAAAAGATTGTCTTTTTGTTGTCTAAGAGGACGAGGGTTAATTGGAACTCGGGTGGAAAGTTTTTATCTTGAGTCAAAATGGTGAAAATATGAAAGGCATTGCTCAAGTCTACATAACTCAACTCTCCACCCGAGTTCCAATCAACCCACGTCCTCTTAGATTTGGCTTAACACAATCTTTTCGTGCATTGTCGTACTCTTTCTTTACCAGTTTGACAAAATTTTGCATTGACATCTCAGGACTGGGTTAGTAGTGTGAGTTTCATCTTCATCTTCATCGGAGCTTCATCTTCATCTAATCATCTTAGTTTTATGTTAATTATCTTTCGGAACCTTTGATTTCTTATTATGTTAATTATCTTTAATTTCTCTTATTATGTTAATTATTATTGGAACCTTGATTTGTAATCAAATACAAAGTTCGAAAACCGCAAAAATACAAAAAAGAACTGGTCATACAGAACAGGGAGAACACCTAGAGACTTCTAAAAGTAGACTGTCACGAGTAGACTTCACAAGAGACTTCGTATTCATACAGAACACCTAGTCAGGGACTTCTCCAGTAGACTTCCAGCACAGACTTCCTCTATAGGAAGTAGTATAATCTTTGCATAGAACATAATCAACCTTAATTTTATGAAGTTTCTGAAATTTTAATTTAATAAAGTTCATATTTGGGATAATCTTTTTTCTTTAAAATAATATTGCATTGAGATTATTTTTTATTTATTACGGTTCGTTAGACTTCGACCATGAAGTCTGGAACCGTATATATGTGGAATTTTAATAAAAATAATAATAATATTATTTTCGATCAAAATTTTTGAAAGATAAATTATTTTAAATCAGATCGAAAAAAAATTCATAAAACTAAGCCATTTGATGTAAACCATGTGAGGCATATAGGTTAGAGGTTGCCAATGGGAAAGAATCCATGCAAATATCTTTGGGTTAGACTTAGATTTTGTATGTTTTTGATATAAAATGGCGATTCTTCGTATAGTTGTTTAGATTTTGAAATTATATTATACTATTTTGATGTCAAATGTTAGTATTTGTTAACAAAGAGTGAATTAAACGTTCGAATTTTAGAGTTTAGGGCTTACAGACTTCTCGAGTTTCGGGTGAAGTCTCACGGTAGATTTCGCATGTGAAGTCTGTAAGATTTTTTGTTATCGTATGAAATTCATATAAATCCAAAACAAGTTTAATATATTATAAATAAACTTATGTTCTTAAACAGAGATTTAGATAGATAAATTCCCTATCTAGGGAGAATTGCCATGTATCTTGCTATCATATCAAACATCAAGAAGTCGTCTCTCAAATCTTCAACCTTTTTCATCGCTGGGTGAGAACAAAATGTCCGATAAGCCTTCTTCAGTTTCCAGCAAGTGTCATCATCACCACCTGTGGGAATTAGATTGGTATTTTCGAGATCAATTACGATATGTTAAACTTGTAGTAATAACACACTTACGCGCGAACGGATTTATCCTCTATAATTTAAGCACCACGATCACCACTCCACCCCTCATGTTCCTAAAGCCATTCCAGAAGTTAATAGCGTGTTCACCGGTTACCACACACTTTAACATATTGTCCCTATTATGATTAATAAAAGGTGGTTGTAAATTACAATACTGTGAGTTTTCGTCATGGTATTATATTGTTTGTTTAACTTACATGGCATCTTTGATGTGAAACAACACTCTTTGAAAATGTACGACCATGTGGACTCTCTTGAAGGGGGCATGTGTTGAGAGCATGCCCATAGTATCTACATCATAATTGTTCTCCTTTAGTTAAATAAAGTTACTGCATATAAATTATGGGTTAAGAATTTGCATGCATACCTAATAGCAACGTTCGTTTTGGTTTTGATGTCACGTATTTGGGTCAAACTTAAAATCCAAGTAGTACTCGTCGTTCAAAGGATCGATTTTTATGATTCCAGTCTTTGTAAACTAGGTAGACTGGATTGTAAGTACACGAAGCGAGAGTTTGTTGCACAGAATGCTGCGAATTCCTGGCTGTACTGCAACATTCTGATATTCAATCCAGTGCCCTTCATACTTCTCCAATCCAGAGAACGCTGGGCACATGTACTGGAAGTAATCATCAACTCCATCTTAGTTCCCTGCATAAAAAAGAAGCATAACCAAAGTATTGTATTGTCAGATCCATGTGACTGCTGTCTGCATGTATGTGAATATCTCTTACCGCTTCTACTACTAATACGTGACAGTAGGGACCTTCATTGAGAACGGAGTAGAGTAGGCGCGGAGAATCTTGACTTTAAAACACCAATCTGTTTTGCTTCCATTGTCTCTTTCATTTGCTTTGGCTAGAAGGTTGTAAGCATCCATCGGGTTTTTGTTTTCTTGTTGTGAGTTTGTGTTTTCTGAAGTAAAAGCAGTGAAGAAGAAAATGAATACGTTATGGAGGTGGAATGATTAATAGATGGGAAATTGAAAAAATTAATAGTGGGAAACTGAAGAGACGGATGTATCTTATCTCAAGGACGTGACTTAAAAAAAAAAAAAATACAGCGTTTCTGGTTCTTTAGTGTTATTTTTTAAGGGTTACAGACTTCTTCAGTAATGTCTGTTATAGACTTCATGAGAAGACTTCACAAGCAGACTTCAACGAGAGACTTCTTTGGCAAAGTCTGCAACGACATCCTCTGTAAGTCAACCTTTTATCTAATTTTGGGGGAAAAAATTTACAGCTGTAAATGTACATTTATCGGTTTGGCATAAACAATTTCAGACTGTAAATATACGAAGTCTGTAAGTGAAGTCTCCAAATGAAGTCTGAAAATACACGACTTCTACGGAGACAGAAACAGATATTACAGACGAAGTCTGCAATAGACTTCGTCTGTAAGTAACCGATATTATTTAATTTCAAAAAAATTTAAAAAATATACAGTCTGTCAAGATATGAAATTTCGGAGACTGAAAAGACGTTTAGGTTAAAAAAATTTACATCTACTAAAAAAATTAGTTAATCTGGTAAAAAATTAAGAAATCTCCATCGCTCTTTTCCTTCCCGAAACACCAAAAGTCACCGGAAATCTCTAAACGCCGCCGACTCTCTTACTCCTCTTTCTCCTTTTTTGGCGTAAGTTATCGATTTTCTTCCTCTGCGGGAAAACCCCAAATCTTCTACCGACGACACTCTTTCTCGCCGGAAAATCACCATGCGACGACATCTCTTCTACGACGACACACTCTCTCTACTCTTTTCTGAACTGTTTCTTTCTTTTTTCTGTATCTAAACCCAATCTTTTATTTTATTCGGCAGGTCTGAAATCGCAGACTTCCATACTCTTCATCTTATTATTTTCGTAGAGCTAATCAAATTAAATTTCAGTTTTGTCTCTTCGTCTGTCCTTTTTACTAGATTGTTGAGACTTCATAAGGGAGTATCTATATGAAGACTTCGCCGAGGAAGTCTGTACACTTAATAGTCATCTAAACTATCGTTTTTCTCTGTTGACATAGGTTTTGTAATATGGCTCTTTCGCGCGAAATAGCTGAATACAAATCGAAGGAGGCTATTCACCATATGCCAGAGTTTCCACGCATGGCATTTCACCAAAGACGCTGGAGCCACAGGCTGAGAAAAGTATAGGCTATTACGCAGAACACGATAAGCTTCTTATAGCTGTTAAGGGTGCACTAAATGTGGTGAATGGGAGAGGCTTTTTGGACTTCCCCTCTGGGTGTCTTCCTAATGTACCACGAGGCAACAGATCGGTATGGGCATCAAGGCTGGTGATATGCTCAAATATAATACCCTAAAGTATCTAAGCAGTAGCTTGTAGTATTCTAGGGGTCGAACCACATAAGGCTCAGGATATACTCAATAGATTCTAGAATATGAATTAAGCTAAGCTAAATGAATGTAATTAAGAATAACAAAACAATTAAATCACAAAGTCAATCGTGCGGGATATAAGGCTAGGCCTAAGGGAAGTTTTGGCAGGCAATTCAGAAATATCTCAAATCAAATGTCAGGAAATGAAATAGGCTCCGCTTTTGAACTCGAACACATATATATAAAGTAAACAAACTGTCGTTGCGAAGACTATGCTATGTCTAAACCTAGAATCCAAATTTCTTTTTGCAAATTCTATAAATTGTAAACAAGCATTAACGATCAAGTTCATTGTTCACAAAATCCTAGACCAAATTTCTTTGTGAATAGGTCTTTTTGCTCACCAAGCAAACACTAGTTCAGGAAACTAATCACACTTTCATGCCAATTATACTTATCATTTCTAGTTCGCGAGGCTAGAATAAGCATTAATCTCAAGTCTAGGTGAAAAACTCTATGGATATTCCTTAACAATAGATCAGAATCTAATAATTCATGAACACCTTTTAAACAACCCTAAACCTAACAGAGAATCTAGCTCAGACATGGTGAATGAGATAAACATCATGAATAAAATAGATATCATAAATAAAATAGAGTAAGAACACATAGGGTTCAAGGTTCTTCTCCCAAAAAACTCAATTGCTGAAAAACTCTATCTCCAGAAGAATCAAGTGTGTCCTTCTGGAGGCTGAAAAACCTAATTATATAACTAAAAATGTTTAGGAGTCTAATCGAAAATAAGGAAACTTCTGCTGTTATCTCGGGTCTTGTTGCGCGTTCTGATCACTAGTATCGACGCGATACTGTAAATAGTATCGATCGATGCCAGGATCTTTTGATCGTGTCGCTCCCAAAAGGTATGGTGGTCGATCGAGTGCTTGAGCTCAATACGTTAACTCCAGATTGCTTCAAAAGCTTCCAATAATCCAATTTAGCTCCATGTGTGCCTATATCCTGAAAAGAACTCGAAAGACTCTAAAACTACTGAAAAGACTCAGAAAAATGACTTATATCATGGTCGAAAGTGGGTAAAAACCATGATATTTCAACTCTTCCAAACTTAGTCTTTGCTTGCCCTCAAGCAAACAGAAAACCAAACAGAGAAAGAGGTTTGAAAAACATGGAGACTCACCTTTTCTTGAGATATTGTAATGACTACTTTTCCAAGCTACCAATCATCACCTAAACAGTTTCGGATATGACCACCATGTACTTCTCCGTAGACAAATGCAGCTTCCCAGTACCCACTCATTATCTCACAGCATCAATCATATTAAATCCTTCATTGCCATTTCATCACTGTTGTTGATATTCAGGAACCTTCTAGATTCTTCCTCATGCAATATCGTGACTAAAGAACCACCCAAATTGCACACTTTTGGTATTGTTTTCCTCTCCCCCAGACTTATGTCTTTTTACGTTCTCTTTATTTAATTTTTTTTTTTTTAAAATTTTTTTTAGCTTCGCATATACAAATTAAGGTTTGAGACGCGAGTATTGATGGTGTTTGCCACCGAATCCCCGGTTCTCCCCTCTCAATGTATCAAAAGTCTTAGGCGAATAATGGGGTCTCGGGAAATGTTCCTACCCTCGCTTCAGACTTTTGTGTGATCATTCCTTATCCAAGTATAAAAATGGGGTCACAGGAAGTGTTCCTACCCCTCTACTTGGCGGAAATCATTTCATCTTTTATGCATCAATATGTGTCAAGGGAGAGGTATACCAAAATTTTCAAACGCATGAGTTCATTTGTCAGATATGAATGATGAATCAAGTTCAGTGAATACCAACCTCAGAGGTGAAGTGCAAAATTTGGCTCAGGAATTAGAAGAAATTTGCTAGAGACATGGGTGTTTCCTAGTCAACTGGTTAGTCATTGGATTTTTTATTAGTCGATCTTAGAGCTGATTCTGTGACAAATGGTTACTTAAAAGCAAAGTCAGAACAAATGAAATCAAGCAAAGGTTCATTATCTCCGACAGATTTTGACTCAATAAAACAATAATTTGACTCAAAAATGACTGACTCTAAGAAAAACAATCACAATGTCAGTAATCACCTCCCCCAGACTTAAACAACACTGTCCCCAGTGTTATCTAACATAGAGGAAGCAAAAGAAAGCACAAGAACAAAATAGCTGAGAGTGGGCTCGAAGGTACCGTGGGAATGGGTGGGTATCGATCGATACTAAGAACCGGTATCGAGCGATGCTGAGGGAGTATCGACCAATGCTAGTTATGTATCGATCGATAAAAAGGTCCTTTGTCTGTAATTCTGAAACTCGAAACCGTGTCCAATGAAGCCAATTGTTAGATGAAGAACTGTTAGATCATGAGAACACAGTTAGAAGCAACAGAATCAATAAATAGCCATAAGTTCAACAAGTACTGACAAAGAGATAGACAAGTTCAGAAAAGAAAAACAAAACAAAAGAAAAGAAAGGAACAGAAAATGTGAAACCCAGGAGCAGAGACTAGACTTCATCATCATCATCATCAGATACAGCATAACGAGATGAAGGACCGGGAGTGGAATGGTGGGCATCTGTGGATGACATGCAGCGGCAGCGAGAGAGAACGGACCAGATGCTCTGTAAACTCTCCACAACGTATCTCTGAAAAGTAGCTGTCTCCATCGGCAAATCCGGTGGTGGAGGAAATGAAGGTGCAAGAGCAGAAGTCTGGCAGAGCTGTGAACGGCGAGGCTGACTTCCAGCAAAGTCAGCGGCGGGTGCCTCGTCTGCAACGACTTGGATGGGAGTGGGTGGGAATTGGCATGGTGCACGGACACGCGTGGATGGAGCAACTGAGAGCAGACTCGGATCTGGATCGAAATGCAGCTGAGAAGGGTTATCGCCGATGCGGGTCAGAGTGCGGTTGGGGAGCTGCACAAAGAGCTCTCCGTCTGTCGTGGGTAGGCACCAGCGAATAGTTGGCTTCAGCCAACGCATGTGCTGCATATGCTGCTCATCCATCAGAGAATGAGCTGTGACAATCGAACAGGCTGAAGTCGATATGCCAAAATGCATGAAGATAAGAGTAAGAAGGCTGCCAACGGACTCAGTCTTCTGCGCTGTGGCGTAGTTGCGGCCAGTGAAGGGCTTGGTCTTCAGAGAGACCAAATGGTGCGCGAAGAGAGCGCCAATGTTGACCGCGAGGTTCATCTCGGGCCACTCATACTTGTCCTCAGGGATAAGGTAGCCAATGGCCTTGTACAGCAAGATCAGCTCTGAAATCCTCAGCTTGTTTGGCTCCATCATGCAGAGAAGAGTGGTGCTCAGGATGCGGACGATGCAACGTAGAGTCGGATGGCGGACGTCTATCTGTGTCGTGGTCTTGGAATGGTAGGCTCCAAGACCGATGTGACGCTAAAAGACCTGTACGTCGTGAAACTGGGTAGGAAGAGCTACCTGCTGAGGATAGGGATCAAACCCGTAGATGGCGCAAAGGTCAGGGATAGGCAGCCTGTAACGAACCCATCGGAACAGGAAAGTCAAGGTGCCCTCTGAAGCAGTGCGGTGGACCTCATCTCTGTAATATACTCGACCTGTGGCGAGGAACTGGCGAACGAGATCGGGATAAAGGTCGTACTGCCGTGAGCACAATGTCCCCAAACCAATCTTATCGAGCATGGTGGATAGCTCCACGTCTATACCCAGGCGGCGCATAGCGTGAGGATCAATGAACCGCGTAGGGAGCATGACAACTCGCAGCCACTCGTTGTAGAAAAGAGTGTCGTAATCGTCCCATTCTTCGGCTATGGGCCTATAGATACGTGCCTCACTCTCGGTCTCCTCCTTGGGCAAACCTGCCCAATCGCGTCACGGAATAATCCTCTTCCCCTCCAACTTAGGCCAGGGAGGCCTAGCAACAAGAACAGGGGCAGAAGGGGATGGCGATCATCGCGGCGCGGCTCTCAGGTCACTGATGTGGGCATCTATAAAGCTCTGAGGGCATGTGTTGTCGGTGAAACCACCCTTCAAGACCCTGTAGCGATCCCCTGTTAGAATAGCCGTGACAACTCCGGCATGCCAGAACGAACCACATAACGCCTCCACCTCGTCCTGAAGACTGTACTTGCGGCGTGGGGGATTGGAACCGGATGCGTTTTCTTGTCGTGCCTTCTTGCGAGGAGCCATCTGAGAATAAATCAAAAAGAAAACAGAAAGCAGATTAGCTCGTGTGTCGAATAAGTGCAGGTATCGACTGATACCAAGGGGTATCGATCGATACTCGGGGTGTAGGCACACAGGTTCCCTACAGATGCATCGCAATGTCCACTCTATTAACCTAAAGTCGAATTCCTCAAAGTACTCTAGCTCTATCAGACCCATTTTCATCCTAACATAGCAATTTCATTCCCCTGGAGCTAAAGATGACAAGAAAAAGAGGAAGAACTTCACAGCAAAGGAAACCCCAAACCAAATCTGTCAACAAATCTAAAGGGATGAAATCGAGTACATTACCTTGTTGATCGAAGGTATGATAAATGGAATGACAATGTGATCAAAAATTCGAGTGGGTTAGAGTTTGAAATCGAAGAAAATGATGAAGAATCAAAAAAGTTGTGAGAGAGTGAGAGAGAAGGGGGCGGCGTCGAGGTTTATGATTATGATGGAGTGAAGGATAAAATTCGAGGGTTTTATAGCAAAACCTACATGGGTGCTGAGTATCGATCGATACAGTAAGTGGTATCGATCGATGTTCAGCGTAACATCACAAGTCTCTTTTGGCCTCAGTATCGATCGATACTCAGGGGTGTCGATCGATGCTCGTCGTCTGGACCTGAGGTTCACGTGAAGACACAGGACAAAAACAAAACGAAAAATCAAAATAAAAACGTATGTACAGACTCACCAGTGGGTTGCCTCCCACCAAGCGCTTGTTTAATGTCATTAGCTTGACATGGAGAACAGTCAGGCAGCTGGTGGCTCAGCCAGATGCACTATGTGGCCATCTGGGATGGTAGCTTTTGCCTAGTAATGTTTCACTCACTGTCCATTGACAGTGAACTCCTTTCCTTCAGCACTCACCACCACTACTGCACCGTGTGGGCGGACTTCCTTGATTGTGAAAGGACCTGACCAACGAGAACGCAATTTCCCAGGAAACAATTGTAAGCGAGAGTTGTACAGAAGTACCTGGTCATTTGGTTCAAAATGGCGAGAAAGGGTCTTCTTGTCATGATATGCTTTGGCCCTTTCCTTGTACAATTTGGAGTTCTCATAAGCGAAGTGTCTGATCGCATCCAATTCGTTCAGCTGAATTAATCGCCTTTGAGCAGCAGACTTGATGTCGAAATTCATCAATTTGGTAGCCCAAGCTGCTTTGTGCTCGATCTCAACCGGAAGATGACATGATTTCCCATACAGCAAATGGAATGGTGTGGTACCAAGCGGTGTTTTAAACGTGGTTCTGTAGGCCCAAAGAGCGTCGTCGAGTTTTAGTGCCCAATCCTTCTGTGTAATGCCGACTGTCTTCTCCAAAATCTCCTTGATCTGTCTATTGGAGACCTCTACTTGTCCGCTGGTCTGAGGATGATATGGTGTGGCAACGCGGTGATGAACGCCATACTTTCTCAGCAGCTTCTCGAAGATCTTGTTGATGAAGTGAGTACCACCATCACTGATGACAACTCTGGGTACTCCAAAACGTGGGAAGATAATAGTCTTGAACAGTTTCAGGACCACGGCAGAATCGTTGGTAGGACTAGCAATTGCTTCGACCCACTTGGAGACGTAATCGACGGCGACCAATATGTATCTGTTCTGTCGCGACGGAGGAAATGGTCCCATAAAATCAATGCCCCAGCAGTCAAAGACTTCAACCTCAAGGATTAAGTTCTGCGGCATTTCATGGCGCTTGCTGATCTTCCCTCTTCTCTGACACACATCACAATGGGAGATGAAGGTGTGAGCATCCTTGAACATGGTAGGCCACCAGAAACCTGCTTGCAGAACCTTAGACACTGTTTTGAACGTGGCGAAGTGCCCAACATACTCAGATCCATGGCAATGAAACAGAATCTCTGGTACCTCAGATTCAGCTATACACCTTCTGTAAATCCCATCAGAACAGTGCTTGTACAAATATGGTTCATCCCAAAAGTAACGTCTGACATCTCTCATGAATTTCTTCTTGACATACTTCTTGAGATGCTTTGGTTCGTAGTCGGCAGCAAGGTAGTTGGCTATGTCGGCTTACCAAGGTTTAGTAGGAGTAGTGACAACCAAAGATTCTTCAAACTCAGACTAATCTGCAGACGAATCGGTTGTGGAGAACAGCTGGTATCGATCGATACAGTGAGAGTATCGATCGATGCGTGTATCGTGAACGGACAACAGCAAATCTTGAGAGTATCGATCGATACCTTCAGGGTGTCGATCGATGCTCGACTTCTGCAGTGGCAGAATCGAATCAGAACCGGTCTCAACGAAGTATATCCGCTCCTCAGGCAATGAATCGTCAATAGGAACTTCTTCACTGATCTTCATACGTGAGAGATGATCTGCAACTCCATTCTCCACTCATTTCTTGTCTTTGATCTCTATGTCAAAACCTTGGAGCAGTAAAACCCATCGACACAATCGAGGTTTCATATCCTTATTCTGCAGCAGGTACTTGAGAGCTACATGGTCAGTATGCACAATCACCTTACTTCCTATTAGATAGGAACGAAATTTCTCGAAAGAGAACACAACAGCAAGTAACTCCTTTTCAGTGGTGCTGTAATTCCTTTGGGCGTCGTCCAGTGTTCTGCTGGCATAATATATGACATGAAGCTTCTTGTCTTTCCTCTGTCCCAGAACAGATCCAACTGCAAAGTCGCTCGCATCACACAAGATCTCAAAAGGAAGGTTCCAATCTGGTGGTTGAACAATAGGAGCAGTAACCAATGTCTTCTTGATCATTTCGAATGCGACGAGACATTCTGGCGTAAAATCGAAGGTGACATCTTTACACAGCAGAGCAGTAAGCGGGCGAGCTAACTTGGAGAAACCCTGAATGAATCTGGGATAGAACCCGGCGTGACCAAGGAAACTCCGAATGTCCTTCACAGATGTAGGCGGTAAGAGGCTTGTCATGACCTGAATCTTAGCTTTATCAACTTCAATCCCAGCCTTAGAGACCTTGTGTCCCAGGACGATGCCGTCTTGAACCATAAAGTGGCATTTCTCCCAGTTCAGGACTAGATGCTTCTCTTCACAGCGCTGAAGTACCTTACATAAATTGTCCAGACATCCCTTAAATGAAGACCCATAGACAGAAAAGTCATCCATAAATACCTCCATGAACTCCTCGATCATATCTGAGAAAATGGACATCATTCATCTCTGAAATGTAGCTGGAGCATTACACAACCCAAATGGCATCCTCCTGTAGGCGAACGTACCGTAGGGACAAGTGAATGTTGTCTTCTCCTGATCATTTGGATGTATCAGGATCTGGAAAAAGCCTGAGTAGCCATCCAGGAAACAATAGTAAGGATGACTAGCCAATCTTTCCAGCATTTGATCAATGAATGGCAATGGGAAATGATCTTTCCTTGTCGCCGCATTCAGCTTCTTGTAATCGATACACATGCGATGCCCGGTGATTGTTCTCGTCGGAACCAGCTCATCTTTCTTGATACGATCCTCCCAAGGAACTCACTCTACGGTTTGGGTATGGNAACTCCTCGATCATATCTGAGAAAATGGACATCATACATCTCTGAAATGTAGCTGGAGCATTACACAACCCAAATGGCATCCTCCTGTAGGCAAACGTGCCGTAGGGACAAGTGAATGTTGTCTTCTCCTGATCATCTGGATGTATTGGGATCTGGAAAAAGCCTGAGTAGCCATCCAGGAAACATTAGTAAGGATGACTAGCCAATCTTTCCAGCATTTGGTCAATGAATGGCAATGGGAAATGATCTTTCCTTGTCGCCGCATTTAGCTTCCTGTAATCGATACACATGCGATCCCCGGTGATTGTTCTCGTCGGAACCAGCTCATCTTTCTCATTCTTTACCACTGTAAATCCTCCTTTCTTAGGAACCGGACTGACCCAACTGCTGTCAGAAATGGCATAGATGACTCCTGTTTCCAGAAGTTTCAAGATTTCTTTCTTCACCACTTCTTTCAGATTCGGGTTAAGCCTCCTCTGATGTTCGATCGAAGCTTTTGACTCGTCCTCCA